>JANHFO010007207.1:0-14124 GCA_032468095.1 Pareas carinatus
TGTGACCTGTCAGAAAGTATAAAAGGGAAGCTTGCAAGTTTGCAAAGCAGCTTCTGATAACATCTTCTGTCTGTGTTCAAGTCACCTTGCTGTCCTTTGAATAAATCCTGTTTTGGTTACCTCAAGCCTCATCTCTGCCTTTTGCCCGCTACATAAAACCCATAACCTCAATAATCCTGCAGGGGGCCCAATCACCCTACCCCAATGCCTGGGAGAACAGCCAGGTTTGAAGGGTTTCCAGAATGCCCTCAAAAATGGAAGCCACACATATCTCAGGGGGAACACCTCATTCCAGTGGTCCTCAACAGAGATGGGTTTCCTGGGTCGCAATAGGTGACATTGTTTAATTGAAGGGAGCCAGGGAGGAAGTGGATGAAAGGAAGATGCCTCTCCATCCTTGTCCTAACCCAGATTTAACAGATTTCAATGTGTTCCCAGGAAAAGCTAAGAGCTCGTGTGAATTGCCAGTGCTGTGAGAAGTGAGACAAAATTCTAAGAGGTATGCAATTCTATGGCATTTATCAGAAGAAGAAAAGCCATATTTGCATCAAAGAGCAAAGTTTAATGTCAGGGAAGTTTAATGTCAATTTAGTGTCAGGGAATCTGCTTAAGAAAACATAACGAAGACTTATTCACAAATAATTATTCACTAGTTTAGAAAAACACTTTGGCAGATAGTTTCAGAAGGGGGAAAAATTAACATGCTAGTTAGGAAAAATACCAGCAGTATAAATCAACATTTTACCACCAAAAAATTCTACTGCAAATGATTCCAATAAGAACGAGAGAAAATACATTAGAGTGACAGAGACAATTGCCTTGGTCAGACAAAAGACCAAAGATTAAATATAGGATTTTGTAAGACCTGAAAGAACAAGATGGACTGGCAATACCAAACTTCAAATGATATTATCAACCCTGTAATTTAACAGGGATTATGGCCTGAATTGTATAACCAAGTAGCTGGTTTCTTCAGACGAAGGAATAGGGTACCTAGAAGGTTACCCAGTGTTGTTAGATTCATTCTCCCAAAATTGCTGAAAGCACAATAATCAAGTTATATCATTTTTTCATACTTGTTGGTAATGTTATAATGTCCAACAATTCTGGAACATGATTTAGTACCAAATTAAATAAAACGTACATTGTCTTCTAATCAGCCCTGAGGTGTTTTTTGCTTGTTTGACTGATTTTGCTAAATTTTCATTATTAAATGAAATATCCAACGAAGTATATAGAATTGGCTTTTTATATGATAAAGCTGCCAGAAAATTTTACACTTGTACTGGAAATGACATATAATTCCATTTTTTAGGTGACTAACAGAATAAATTGTAGGACAGTTTGTAGAACCTTAATCTCCAAATTTGATATAGAATATAATAGTTCTGCACATGGACTTGTTCTGTATCCAAAATTTGGGTTTCTCTTAATACAAGGATTTTAAAAAATTGATCTTGCTAATTTTGTTATAACAAGGATCAATCCTCTCAGACTTGAAAGACATTTTTATTAATTCTTTCTTTTAATGATGACTTCAATATATTGTCTACTTTCATTTATCATTGATTGCTAGTCTTATTTCAATAAGATCATTTTAGGTGCATTGTTAATCTAAATTTACTTTTTCAATTCTTCCTCAGTTTGACATATTACAAATTTCGGTTCCTTTTATCCGCCCCTGACTTCATTTCCCCCTCTTTTTCTAGGTTGTGCTTTTATGTATCCGTAAATAAAACAAAAGGAGTAAAATGCCACTGACATGATATCAACCTTCTTTGAAACGCCTGTCTGAGCTCCCTCTTCCTCCATGTTACAAGAAGAAGAGTGGAGACAAGATCACAACCAGTTTTGTTAACAAGGACATTTAAAAGAATGGACAAATAGGAAATGGAGCAAAACAGTTTCATTGGTTGTTTCACAATATGTCATTAAGTCCTGAAAGCCCAGGGAGAAATATCTTTTCCAGAGTACAGTTAGTTCTTGACTTATGATCATAATGCTCATTACAGTTGCAAGGTATGACAGTTGTAAAGCAAGTCATCGCATGACCAACCTGACTTTACAAACTTTTTTTGCAACAGTTGTTAAGCAAATCACCATGGTTTTTAAGTGAATCCAGAGTCATTAAGCAAACGCCATGGTCATTAAGGAAATCCATTGCTTGCTATATGGCATTTTTGCTGAGAACCAAAAGTAAACTCTGCTTTTCTGCAAAAATACTGTAAATCACAATCATATAATTGCGGGATGCTGCAAACAGCTACGTAGAGGTAGTCCTCGACTTACAACCACAACTGAGCCCAAATTTTATGTTGCTAAGAGAAACATTTGTTAAGTGAGTTTTGTCTCATTTTACGGCCTTTCTTGTCATAATCCCTACAGTGAATCACTGTAGTTGGAAAATTAGTCAGACTGTTGTTAAGTGACTGGCTCCCCGGTTGACTTTGCTTGTCAGAAGGCCGCAAAAGGGGAACCACAGGATCCCAGAGCACTGCAGCCATCATAAATGTGAGTCAGTTGTCCAAAAGTCTTGATTTTGGTCACATGGCTATGGGAATGTGGCAACAATTCTAAGTGTGGAAAACGGTCATAAGTCGCTTTGAAGTGTCTCTAAATCAACTGTTGTAAGTCAAGGACTGCCTGTATACACGGGCTGGTTGCCAAGTGCCTGAAATGCAATCATGTGGTCGGTGGTGGCCATTGGAACGTCATTGCTATAAGTCTAAGTGTTTTTGCTATAGTCCTATCGCTATCCATACATACCAGTTTCCAAAAGCCCACATTTTGATCACATGACCCTGGAGATGCTGTGATGGTTGTAAGCACGAAAAACGGCCATAAGTCACTTTTTACATTACTGTTGTAACTTTGAAGGATCACTTACCATTACAATGTTTGTCAGCTGAGGACGACCTGTATATATCTTTTTTTGCTTTCTTGCATTATTTCTCTCTTTTTTTCATTTGCCGTATCTTTTATTGCTCTATCCAGAACTTTTAATACAATTGTGTTTTTTTAAAAAAACTACTTTTTTCAAGGTGCCAGAGCGATGAAAAGGAGAACTAACCACGCTTCAAAAGGCAGCTTCCAAAGACTGCAGATGTGGGTGGAAGAGTTGGTTTTCCTAACACCTCCACATGAGCAAGATAGTCTTTATAGCCTCTTCCATCTCGCTTCAAAATGCAGATCACCAACAATTGCAAAGAAGTACAAAAAGTGGACACTCATCAGACTTACCCATCTCAGGTAAGACTACGAACAAAGCAGAGAATTTTTCAATTAGTTTCCAAATGTCTGTTTCTGTCTATTGTTTAAAATCCTATATAAGTATTGCTGGATGGAAGTACCATTAAAGCTCACAGGGTTTGTATATGTTATCATAACTCAAATTTGTGAATGAAAAAGGAAAGAAAGCAAATGTTATTTATTGTGCATGAATAATATGAATCAACCCAGTGCCCAGCTCTTCCTCTTATATTATATTACTTTACCTGCAAGCTTTTGATTTTCTGTATCTTTTTTAAAGAAAAAGAAAGAATTTTTACAAGAACAATTGTAAAAGCTAATTGAGCTGGAACATATATTAGTTTCATTATAATGCAGTTCAGTGATGGCTAACCTTTTAGGCACCGAATGCCCAGACAAGTCGTGACTAATACGTCACAGCTCATGACATCATTGCCTGGTGCCGCTACTCTCTTTCTGAGCATGCGCATGGCCCTGTGATGCCATTGTCTGGCGCTGCTACTCTCTTTCTTTTTTTGCATATTTTTGAATTATTTTTTCAATATTAAAAATACAAACAAACATACAATAAACAGACAATATAATTAAAACACTCTTAACTCAAAAAAGTGGTAAAAAGCCACTTGGGTGTACATTTCAAAACTAATTTCTATTCAAAATAGAATTTAAGGATGACAAAAGCAGTAGCATATAAGGAAAATTTATATAAGATATTTTACAGATGGCATATGACACCATTGAAATTGTCTAAAATGTCTGAAGTGTCTGATAAATGTTGGAAGTGCAAGAAAGAACAAGGTACATATTATCATGTGTGGTGGACGTGTAAATATGCCAATAGATACTGGAAAAGAACACATTGATGGGTTCAAGAAATGATGAAAATACAAATAAGCTTCAAACCTGAAATGTTTTTATTAGGTACTGTATTACTTGTGCATGTACTCAAAGCAGCTAGAATTAATTTTGATATTAGTTTTGAAATGTACACTCACATGACTGCTCTTTTTTGATTGATGAGTGTTTTTATTATATTGTGTGTTTATTGTATGTTTTTTGTATCTTTTACGTTGAAAAAATAATTTAAAAAATCAGAAAAAAAGGAATTAACTAAGAGAACTGCTGACAGAAATCTATATACAGGTAAGTCCTCGATTTACGACCACAATTGAACCCAAAATTTCCATTGCTAAGTGAGACATTTGTTAAGTGAGTTTTGCCCCATTTTATGATCTTTCTTACCCTAGTTGTTAATTGAATTACTTTAGCTGTTAAGTTAGTAGCACAACTGTTAAGTGAATCCAGCTTCCCCATTCTGACTTTGCTTGTCAGAGGATCACAAAAGGGGATCCCATGACTCTGAGAAACTGCAACCGCCATAAATGCAAGTCAATTTCCAAGAGTCTGAATTTTGGTCACATCACCATGGGGTTGCTGCTATGGTCATAAGTGTGAACAATGGTCATAAGTCACTTTTTCAGTGCTGTTTTAACTTTGAATGGTCACTAAATGAACTGATGTGTCAAACTCCTTCTTTTCACTATTTAGTTTAGGAATGAAACCAGCCATTTTCAGTAGAAATTTGCCATAGTCAGGAGGTGGAGGTTGGGCACTTCAACCAGATGGGAAAGTAGGCATGTTCAGGAATGCTTATCAAATGTGGCTGCCCATGTGACACACGACGAGGGAGACGGCTGAGCCAAGAAGCGGGACCTGAGGAGACATCTGCTGAACTGTGTGTGAACTCTCAAGAAGCTTAGTCCCATCATTGAACATCTCAGTGTGTGATCGAGTCTTACTAGTAGCTCCAAAGAATCAAATAAATAACTTTGTTCTGTTCATTGGACTTGGTGTTTTGATTCAAGTGAGAATGCAGAAGGATCTGACATATCACAGGACTGGGGCTTCTTGGGAGTTCGCTTTGAAATACATCCTGGGAAGAGGAAATTTCTTAGCCAATGCCATCTCAGGAATGCCCCAATACCAGAGCACCAGAGAGGAGGTGGTTGGTTCTATTATTCCATCCAAGGAATTAGTTGTGCCACTCCACATGATACCACGTAAGGAGAAATCGAAACTTATGGACTTTGATGAAATCAAAGTGGAGGACTTACCTGTACTGTAAAAATTCTGATTCCTGTAACCTTTAATTGGGAAAAACAGTGCACCACAAGGCAAAACGTTTTAGACCAAGATACCTGAAATGGGTGAATGTGTAGAATGAGCCCAAAAAATCTTGGACCCATGATTCCTGTAGAATTGAAATTTTGGAAATTTTATACAGCATTTTATGGCATAAAAATATCATTAAACATTTGTGACTTAATACAAAATATCCTAAAACATTTTCTGTGCTGATGTTTGATGGTGGAATGCAGTTCAACACAGGCTTTTTAAGGTAGATGTATTCTGAGTATATCCCAGCTTTTCCAGGAAAGATGTTACATTAAAAACTTTATTGTTAAAGGCACTGAGGAATCTGATAAGAAAATATCTCTGAAACAATGATCCCAGGGTAGGGGGTCACAGGTTGCTTAGTTGGCCACTAAATTGGATGATGTCTGTATCCTGCCATTTTCACTGGCTGACAATCAATTTCTGGTCCATGTTCAAAGTGCTGATGTTAACTTGTGAAGTTATGCATTTTAGGCAAACTGGAGAATGCCTCTTCCTACAGTTCGAATCACTAGCACTGCATAATGGAGTGAGCTCCCATTACTCACCCCAGATTCTGCCAACCTAGCAGTTCAAAAGTATGTAAAAATGCAAGTAGAAAAATAAGGATCACTTTGGTAGGAAGGTAACAGCGCTCCATGAGCCTTTGGCATCTAGTCATGCTGGCCTCATGACCATGAGGACCTCTTCAGACAGTACTGGCTATTCAGCTTTGAAATGGAGATGAGCCCCACCCAGAAGTGTCAGTTAGGACTAACACGCATGTGCAGGGGGAACCTTTACTTACAGTTCTCCAACAGAACTCCAAGAACACTCAAGGGTCTTTTTCCAAGAGTTCCCACCCAAAAATGCAAAGTGGGTGACCACTCACAAAGGACCTTTTGATGAAAGTAGCTTATGTTTCCTCGGATAGTACATTGTGGTGCTGCTTCATTGTTATTATTTTTGTGTGTGATTTTACTACCATTGTAATCATTACTTCTGATTCATATCTCAAGTGTTGTCATGTTCTTTGCCTAATGATTTATCGTGCTTCTTTAGAACTTTATTTTTGATAGAATGTAATTGATTGTACAGTGGCTGGACATATATTATTGCTGATGTGTCCCAAATAATTAAGTAAGCCAAAGAATACTCTCCTCCTCCAAGCGAACATTTCCTACACTGAGAAGAGAAAAGCTTCTAATTTTGTGGCTGTAACCTCCCTACTACCACTCTATAAAGCCTTGGTAAGACCACACCTAGAATACTGCATTCAGTTTTGGTCACCACAGTATGACCAAAAGAGTCCAAAAGAGACCCTAGAAAGAGTACAGAGAAGATCAACAAAGATTATAAGGGGGCTGGAGACTAAAACATATGAAGAATGACTGCAAGAACTGAGCATGGCTAGTTTAGTGAAGAGAAGAACCAGGGGTGACATGATTACAGTGTTCCAAAATTTGAGTGGCTGCCACAAAGAAGAGGCAGTCAACCTAGTTTTCAAAGCATATGAAGACCAGACAAAGAACAATGGATGGAAATTGACCAAGAAGAGATTCAATCTAGAAATAAGAAGAAATTTCCTAATAGTGAGAACAATCAACCAGTGGAACAGCTTGACTTCAGAAGTTGTGGGTGCTTCATCACTGAAAGCATTCAAGAAGAGACTTAGACAGCCACTTGTTAAAAATGGTATAGGGTCACCTGCTTGAGCAGGGGGTTGAACTAGATGGCCTACAAGATTCCTTCCAACTCTGTTATTATTTTATTCTGTTATTCCCCCCACCCCAAGCCAAGCTATAGAATGACCTTAGGAAAATGGGAATAATTTAGAATATCTCATCGTCTTCTTGTAACCACAATCTACAGCAAAGGAGGTCACAATTTGATCAAAAACATCTTGAAACACACTGGCTCCAGGTTGGCAAAGGGGTGAGACAAAGCTGGATACTCTCCCTTATTTATTCAATGTGTATGTTGAATACATAGTGAAGAATGGTGGATTTGAGGAAGATGTACATGGTTTTAAAACTGGAGGAAAAGCCATCAATGATCTGCACTATGTTGATACTATGCTCACAGCTGAAGGAGTAAATTGCCTGCAGCCTCTATTAAGGAAAGTCAAGGATATTAGGGGTGGAAAAACAGGATCAAATGTTAAGTTCCACTTAAGTTGATTTATTGCTAATGTCTATACACAAGAATGGAGGCACAGTGACTCAGCAGATAAAAAAGCTAAGCTTATTGATTGGAAGGTCAGCAGTTCAGCAGTTCGAATCCCTAGCACTGCATAATGGAGTGAGTTCCCGTTACTTGCCCCAGCTTCTGCCAACCTAGCAGTTCGAAAGCATGTAAAAATGCAAGTAGAAAAAACAGGGACCACTTTGATGGGAAGGTAACAGCTTTTCGTGTGCCTTTGGCATCTAGTCATGCTGTCCACATGACCACAGAGATGCCTTTGGACAGTGCTTGCTCTTCGGCTTTGAAATGGAGAGGAGCACTGCTGCTAGAGTTGGACATGACTAGTACACATGTGCGGGGGGAACTTTTACCTTTTTATACACAAGAATCTAGTCATCTAACAGTCAGCACTAAATCAGCGCTAGATAAGAATTAAGAGAATTCAAGAAGGATTGGACTTAGACTGTGAGAATGTAATGACTCTAGGCTGATTTCTCTCTTGATTCCATTCCCAGGCTCTGCTTGTCCTTCTCTTACAAGGTGCAGAGTGGAAAAAATAGGAGTAAGGTTAAATATACAAGCTAAAGACAATATCTATTATAATAATCTGGTCAGAACTATCAAACAGATTTATTTCCTTTAGAGAGGAATTGAAGCATCAAAAAAGGAGGACATGTATGAAGCCAGAACAAAGTGTGAAAACTAAAACTTTTTGTGAGAACCAGCACAACTACTATGATCTATGGAGACAGGTTGGATCATGGCATTGAAAGGCTGAGATTCTTCTACAAATAATTATTTGGATCTCCCACCTCTGTTTCATCCTCTTGGCTAGAAAACGAAAATGGAATCGTCTTTTTCTCTCTACTATTCTTCCATTTTTTTTTGGGGGGGGGGTTATATTTCATGTAAATGCATGAATCTCCCTGTATTGGTAGAATATGTTCTAGTAAAATGATTAGGAAATAATTGATAATGTGACTACTTGCTTGGTGGGGGAACATCCACCGTACATGCTCAGATGGAACATAAATGATCCCTAAAATTTGTAACACTTTCATCTGTAAACAATGAAGGGGAACTGTACAAAACTTCTGTTTTAGTTAGTCTATTGTGCCATGTCCCATCATTGAAACAGAATGCATGAAACTGAATTGCTGAGATGGTTTGCATTGGTGCCTAGTGTGGTCATTGATGGAATTATCCGGATATATTCCATGCTTTCCCAGAATTGGAAGCTTTCAGTGTGGAATGTAATGGACCAAGTTACTGTAATCTCCTAGAGATAAGTCAAAAGCCTCATCCAATTTCATCTGTTCCAGCAATAATGGGGATAGTAATCATATTCGTTATGCCCAGAAAGGTTCTGTTTACGAGGTTCCTTTCCCCAATCAGGTTGTTGGAAGTAGAAAGAGCTGACTTTTTTGAACCATCTTATTATCAGATGTGCCTTTGCTTAGATTACAGGTGTAACCGATTAGTTTCAGAGGAAGTTGTCTTATATAAATATATATGTCCTAAGTACAAAATTGTACTTCTTATGTTTTTTAAAATTCATATTTTTACTTTAAAATGTAGGTTGCTTTTCTACTGAGAACTGAAAATATTTTCACTTTTTCAATATACAGCAAAATATGGAATAGAAATGAAGGACAAAAGAATTTGAAAAGCAACAATCCCCAAATAATTTATGAATAGCAATCCAAACAAAAGCAGTGAGCACTAAATTCAAAGGTTAAAATAATGTATTAGCAACTTGCTGAAATGAAAAGTCTTCAGGAACTAAAAGAAAATGAGATGAGGCTGTGAATTTAGGACAGAAGCCCTTGATAATTTTGTCATATTCTTTTGAGAATCTGTCCTATCTAATTGTAATAGTACAAGGTGAAATGTTCATTCAATTTGATGGAAAAAATATTCTTTTAATTCTTTTCACTGGCAAAAAAAAGGTTCTTGCATGTATTTTGTTTAAGATGGTTAGGGCAAGTGTACAGAAGTATTCTATTTTTAATTGTACAATAATATTTTCAGCTCCCTGGCTTCGAATAATTCTACCATCTTGTATCACACATAGTGCTCCTCAAATAGATGATCTCCAGAAATTCATAATGAAATATGAATGTCAATATATCTATGGAGGTTGTCAATCATCCAGGTCATGGTTATCCCAAAGATGCTTTTCCAAAAAGCAACTGACTTTTCATGTTTGTTTTTTTTCCTTTGAAAATGTTTTGCTTCTCATCTAAGAACTGAAGAGGTGTTCTCAAAGAAGGTAAAGAAACTTCTTGAATGAGAAACAAAACGTCTCCAAGGGAAAAAATCAAAGAAAGCTCAATTGCCTTTTGAAAAAGTACCTTGGGAACAACCATGACCTGGACGACTGAGAATCTTCATAGATGTTTTCAAAGAAAAAAAACTCCAAGAAAGTCCAGTTGCCTTTTGGAAAAGACTTTTGGATCATGAATGGCAATAATTTACTTCCATGGTTCCTCTCTGTTTTTCTTCTCCCTGGTGTTTTGCAACATGTGTAGGGTCAACTTTATTTTTTTTCCAGATCAGCCAAGTGTTGATTCATTAGTTGCAACAAGAATTAACCCACCAGCCTGTTGTCCAAGCTTGACATTGTGGGCTGAAAGAGAGTGACTGGTCCAAAGTCACCTAGCTGACTTTCAAGGACTAGCACTCACAGTCTCCTAGGGTTTGACCCAAAGTCACCCAGTCGGTTTTCATAGGTAAAGTGAGACTAGAACGCACAATCTCCTGGTTTCTATCCTGGAGATTGAACTCTTGGAACAAACCAACCCTCCATAATTCCTTTCTAGGCAATGATATTTTAGAGATGCAGCCTTTTGTTCTAAAGGTGTTATATATTCTTCAAGTCTACAAGCAAATGTTTCCCCTGCCTAGTCATGTCCTACTCTAGTGTAAGGGGTAGTGCTCATCTCCATTTCTTAGTCAAGGGAGCCAGCATTGTCTGTAGATTTCCATGCCCATGTGGCCAGCATGACTATATGCCTTCAAAGCTCATAGAGTCAAAAAATCCCATCTTTCAAGAATGTTTCAATTCCCTCTTTGACAATATTGAAATTGATGGCCACCAGCACATGTGATGGCAGCAAGTGGTTACATTTCCAAGCACAAATCATCCACTAGGACACTGAAGTAGTTTCCATTCTGAACTGAAATATTCTCCCCACATCATATTCTGTGGATGGAATATTTAATTTGTGGTGACATCACCCAGAATTTGAACTAGAATGAATAACCAATGTTAATCTGAAGATCAGAATGTGGCAAACGAAGAGCCCCATGAGTAGCTGTTTTCATGGCGTTCACTTTGATATGAAATGGATAAAATCTGATAGGCTGCATTGATTCTCTTTATTACAGCCTTCACAAATGTTAAAACTGATGATGGTTTTCCCTGTGGAAACTAGAATCTCACAATAAACCCCCAAGGAAGATATTTGGCTTATATGAAGTTGGGTAACTATGTAAAAGAAGATCTGGGAAGCCTAGATGCTGTCAGTGCAAATGTGCTGAAGAAGGACTAAAGACAAGGTTATTTAATGAAAAAGTTAATTGAATCCTATATTGGCCTGAATTTATCTTGAGTTCTGCCATCTCTTGATTCATCTCCATCCTTAAACTCTAATGACATTGGTTGCTTTGAGACTTCAAGTGAGGAAATCTTAATAAAAACGTGACTTGACATTATCCCATTGCAATGCCAGACCTGAATTAAACATGAGTGGCAGTATTTTCCACTACTAGTCAGCCACTACTACAGACCCTGTACATCTATCCTTCTTTCCTCTTCAATCTATCGCCTACATCACCATGTCATTTGAAGGATCGTTACTGATTTACAGCCAATGGAAATGTGGGTTTATTAACATGATTTATAGAGATCCCTAGCAGTAGCACTTAATATTTTCTTTTCTCTCCTCCCCTCCCCTCCCCGCCCACTTTTCTTTTCTTTTTTTGCAATGGAATTTTGAACCAATACTTTGTTACGATTTTTCGCGATCTCTGGTAACAATGGAAATAAAATATGAGAACTAGGATTAACACAAAAATGGAATGTTTTGAAAACCAGATATGCCTTATTTTGGCATGCTAAAGTTTCTACAGGGAAAAGGGCTTCTGGTGATTCAGTTATGTTCCTTTTTATAATGCTTGGTTCTTTTATAAGGATAGAAGAAAAGGTAAGCAGATCTTCTGCTTTCTGTCAAGGGATAAGATCAAGAATGAGATCAAAAGGAAGCAGGCAGTGGGGGAAAGGGGCAGGAGGTGAATGTGTATGTCTGTTTCAGTCAATCAGCTGGAGACGGTCTTAGATAAGTAGGTCACGGCAATTACTGTTTTTGAAGAAATGCTACTTTAGTAAAAACATGACTCTTAGCATAGGCTTCCAGCAAGGACGAACCTTCTCCAGCTTTCCCCCCTTTTCTGTCATCCAGATCTGTAGACGGGCATGCAACCAGACTGGAAAAGGCTGGGCTAGCCCAAGGTAAGAGAAAGAAAGGGGATTTGGGAGCTGGTCTTTATTTCAGAGGCTTGTTCTCAGCTGACGTACAGTTAAGCTGTTGGGTTTAGGTATAGTGCGGAAATACAGGTTGTCCTCAACTTATAATCACAGCTGAGGCCAGAATTTCTTTTGTCAGTCATTGCAGTAATAAGTCAATCTTACAGACCCAATTTTACAACCATTTTTACATCAGTCAAGAAATGAATCTCATGGCTGTTAAGTTAATCCAGTTTCTCCCATGGGAATTTTCACAAATAACCATCTGTGACCATAGGATACCACAACCAGCCATAAATTCAAGTCAATTGCCAAGCGCTCCAATTGCAATCACAGGAGTGGTATGATGGTCATAAGTGCAATTACAAAGTATCAGTCCAAAGCCATCATAACCTTGAATCATTCTTAGGGGAAATCACAAAACTGTCTCTCACTTATTTTGCCCAAGTCATACAAGGGAATTCTCTGGAGAAAGCAATTAGTCTTGGAAGAGTTAGCAGTAAAAGGGAACCAGACCACCAAGGAACAAAGTGGCAGGACACCACTGTCCAGCCAAATCACAGACAAACTGAAGGAAGTAGTGCAAGATCAGAAGATGTGGAGAGACAGAATTGGTCCATAGAATTGACAAGAATCAGGCACGAATGGATAACATTATCATAAATGAATGATCCTAATTCAAAGGCTATTTATAATAATGAACATGAATGGGCTGGAAAGGAATGAGATAATTTCATGAAGGATAATTTCTATTGAATTGAATTTCTATTATCCCACCAATTTAAAAGAACAAAAAAAGTCAAGGCTACCCCTTCCCCATTGAGTTTAAACCAAGTCACTTTTCTGCCTATCACAACTATCATGCCATTCAAAGTAGCAATCATATCTTCAGAGTGTTACCCCTACCTGTTTTAAATGAGACATTATTCGGCAAAATCCTGAGAAGGTCAACTACATCATTTATGCATTCAATCCATCCCCCAATCTCAATAAAATACTCAATTTGAAGCCACATTCCTCTGCTGGAGCTTGGTGGAAATTAATGACTCAGCAATCTCTTTACTTTAGCTTGAAAAAAAAGTGAAAAGGAGATCTTTACAACCGAAATATGTGGACTGTGTCAAAAAAGCAGGCAATTAACATATTTATTGTCACAGAAAAACGTCAAGGATCTTGCATGTACTTTTCACTTCTGGACCAAAGGTCTAAAAATAACAGACAAGAGATCTGCCTGCATTATTAATCATTAGCTTTATTATAGTTTCATGTTTATTGCTATCATTATTATGCTTTATCCTGATTCATTATTTTATACATAAAATATATTTCTTTGTTTATTTACACATTCATACAGAATAAAAAGAACATGAAATTGTCATATTAATGCAAAAGAAAGACAATTATTGGTTTAAGACAATGTCCCCTGGAAAGGAGGATTAGGAGAAAAAATGTTGACAACATGATGGACTTAACCAATGCAGAGAGCCTTAAGTTACCTTGATATTCTGCAACTGGAATTCAGCCTCATATAAATGCCAAAGCCATATTGATCAATTATGTAGCTAACTGATGGTGGAACTAGGATAGACTTAGTGTAATTGCAGTCTAATGATCTGTTTGATCTCTCAGTGGTCTTGAATGTCATTGATCATGCCGTTCATGCTATATACATTATATAATTAGCATTCATGACACTACTTATAGTAGTGTTTTTCAGTGGCTCTTCCCGTAGCTAGTTGGGCTGTTCCAATTGGTTGTGCTGAGGTAGAAAGGTTAAGGTTTAGAACAATTATCAGTATACTGTTGATTTACCACCTTACATTTCACCTGCAGATTGACAGAAGATGTAGTCAAAGCCAAGTCCAAATGTAAATGTAAATATAAATGTAATTTTATTTATACCCCGCCCTTCTCCCGAAGGACTCAGGGTGACTTACAGGCAAATAAAAACAAAGAACAATATAACCTTAAAAATACATAAAATGATTAAATAGGCCTGATTTTTAAAA
>JANHFO010007208.1:0-16381 GCA_032468095.1 Pareas carinatus
CCCCCCCCGCCCCCCCCCGGGCCTGTGGCACGGAGGCCAGCAGGAAGCAGAAGCAGATCAGCCCTAGCCGAGCCGTCCACCAAGGATGGGAAACCGACAGCACAAAACACTTTGCCCGGCACAAAGCAAAAGCTTTCAAAGTCCTGTCATTTGTTGTGGCTCCACAGGAAGGATTCGGAGGAAGTTAAGAAGGACACCATAAGCCACTAAGTTTGATTTCTGTCGTTTTTGTGATGTGATGCAACTCCCTATTTCTCAGATATAACCGGTTTCAATAGTCACCCCAGAATATGTTAATCGCATCAGAGGCATTATTTCTTTTGTTTAAGGAGGTTAGGACACTACTCCCACAGCAGCACCGAGTGCACGATGTAAGTTTACACAGAACTACGAACAACACCGAGCCTGAAGGGTGGGTTCATGTTCAGCAAGACCCCTTGATATGTTCAGCAATTATGTGAATACTTTATAGGAGGTTTTGGCCAAATACAGGGATTCAATCCAAGTCTCGGAACGGTCTACGGCACGCAAAGGCCTAACCATGTCCTCCTGGCAGACCGACCTTGTTATCTGCTTGTTACACCAGGGAGACCCGTAGGCGCGGCCATCTTGCAGGGCTTTTAATACAAGCAAATGACATTCGCGGTACCGGAGGAGGAGGTCGGCATCGGCCCCACTCGTGGCGTCCAATAACCCTTCAACGGCCTGTCAGAAGAAGAAAGCATTACTTAGTGGATTTTCTGGCAGAAAAAGACTCGGTTCTCTCTTCGGACGGGACCGTTTAGATCTTTAAGAACGTAGGGCAACAGTTAACCACCCGCTGGGCCATAAGCCCCACGGCTCTTCTCTCTGCTGCCCCTCCTGGAAGGCCACGCCCGGTCCCGGTGGGCACAACCCAGGGAGGGCACCGGCCAAGCTTAGCCCGGAGTTTACGCACAAACCTTCTGCAGCAATCCAAGGGCGGCAATCGCATCTCGAGAATTCCGAGCCACAACCACGGCCTCCAGAAGGCTGCGTAGGGCTTGCGTCTGGGGATTCATGGCCAGCGTGTGGGGAACGGACTGCAGGTGCTGCTCCAGCTCCGCCATGCACTTGTCGTAGATCTGCGCCACGTCGTCCGTCGCCCAGGCTTGCTGTATCGGGGTGAAGCAAAGACTGCGGTCAGCTCGCTGAGGAACCATCATTTCAAACGCTTGGTTTTTTTTTTTACAAAACAACGCCTTTGGGTTAGTCCTCATCAGGAGCATTACTACTATCAGCATCTTCAAGGACAATGTTGCTCAATGCTAGACTCCAAAGGCCCTTCCAGCTTTCACATTCAGTGGTTCTATGGAATGGATGAACACTAAGCCTTCAACAGAGACCGTAGCAGATTGCTTAATTTCCCTCCACGGCAGCCTTCTATGCGGCCTTTGGAGGACAGCGCTATTTTCTCCAGTGTTCTTCAGAGGCCACCGGATAAGACCCCGAATGGCCTTGTCTGACCCAAGTGGACAGCTACCTTCATAGGCTGGGCCAGGATTCCTGTCGGTTGGCTTGAATCATTTGTGGGCAGGAAGCCAGGAACATTCCGTGCAAATTCTTCATACACAGCCAGCTGCTTTGGGTCCACACCACCAACCTTAGAAAGCAAACAATGAATGTCAGAAAAATATTTCTGCAGCTGTATTCACATCAGTATTCAGTCAAGCTGCTATACTTGAGAGTGGATTCCTCCATTACTCTTGCTCGCAACTAATTCGGGAAGAGACTACAGTTGCTGCAGTATCTACTGAGTAAAGACATTCAACTAAAGCTGTATTTCAGCAATGACAGGAGAGCGACGCTCCCAGCCCCCAGAGCAGTTGGAAGGAGGAGGCTCCGATAGATATGCATCCCCTTTGCTGGGGGGGGGGGCGCTAAAAGCAAGAACATACACCAACTTTTAAACACAATGAGAGAAGCTTCACAATCAGCTTCTTCAACAGGTCCACAGAGGAAGGGAAAGCAGAAAACACACAGTATCAGCAGGAGGCCGGCAGCTCCTATGATTGCTAGAAATCTAGTTCTGCACTACATGCACACAGGGCACGTCCCTCGCCAAGCTCAGCGGGCTTGATGACAAAACCAACTTCACAGGCAACTGGCGGAAGAAGAGCAGGCGAGAAAGAGATTGCACCTGGCTGGCTTTCCACAAGCAACTGAAAACAGAATTATTTCCAAGAGTATTTGGAGTATGAAGCATCTCCTCCGGTTTTGGTTCTCTACTTGTTTAACTGTTGTCTGTTTTATGTGTGTACTTTGAATGTTTTAATGATTGCTCTGCGTGGTGGCTTCATTTACACTTATTATACTTGTTATGGATATTTTATAGTATTTATTATCATATGCATTATCAAGACTCTCTTGATTACACCAGGCAGAACTTGAATATTCTTTGCGTTTGAATGGAGACTGGCATAGACGAACAGCATCTCTTCTAAAAGTACGCTGGCATCGGAATTCACAGTGGCTCGCTCTCCATTACGAGGAGGAAAAAGCTTTCATCCACTGAAGGTAATTGCAATAAACTTCCTGAAAGAGAAACTGCCTGCATGCCTGAATTTCAGATCTGCAACGTCTCTGCTGTGTGAGAAACAGTTCGAACAGGGCAGGAGCCACGATCACGCAAGGGCTCCGCAGAGCAAGGAAGGGCCCTTCTCTGGGAGAGGAAAGGCTGCCAGACGCATCGCGGTCCAAGCAAACTCTCCCAGGGTGCTTCTGGCCGCTGAGCAGGCCTTGAGCCACTCGGTTCAGAAGGCATCCAACCACGCTGCTCCCTTCGGACATGCCATGGAACCCTGCAGCGGGAGGCGGGCCCTCAGAAGCGACCCTGAAGGCCAAGCCAACTGTTTCAGGTGCCCTCAACACCGGCAGCCTAGGAGATGCCAGGAGCGCTGCAGGCCATCGGCCACTGCAGGCGTCACTGACGGAGACGCCGGGCACAGCAAGGTCACAATGGCACTTCTGCAGGCATGGAAGCCAAACATGATTTCTGTCAGGTTGACATTTCTCGGCTTTTTTATCTTGTTTTCGTTATATTGTGACTGCCAAGAGCTGGCTTGGAGTCAGGCGGTGCCTAAGGAGCACCATCCGCTTGGAACAGTTAACAATTAAAATCAATATCAAACTGCTGTGGGATGGGTGGCTCTATACTTAATTTAAATAAATACACAAGTTTAAAATAATTAAATAAAACAAGAAAAGGCAATGACAAAAACATTATCTAAAACCAAGCAGCGCATTATTTGAAACGCAGCTGAGAAGACCGAACGGCTGGGTGGGAAGGGCATCTGCTTCGGTGCGAAGCTCCATGCCAGCTCTTTCGCCCGACAACCAAGAGCTTTTAGGGTGTCCTTGGATGCCAGAGATAAAAAGGAAGCGCCCAGAACCAAATCAAGGGGGGAAGATGCTGGTTTCCAACAAGAAATGGTGAGACCCTCCCAGAAGCGGTCCAAAAAGCCAACCAGCAAACGCTGCCTTGAGGATCGACTTTCGGATAGAGGGGAGTGCGGGGAGCAGAGCGGTAAGAAGACGACCAGGACAGGATACGAATAAGGCTGTGTGTGCTGGGTCATCGGGAAGGCTCTGCATTGGAGACTGACTTTATAGCATTCAGTAAATTGAATGTATAAATGTATACAGTATTCAGACAGAACCTGGGCAGCATTCTGTCAGGGAGTCTTTCACAGAGAGTCTGGCATCAAATAGGGATCTAGATTTGAAGGCAAAAAGGCCCCTTCCAACTGGGATTCTACAAACACCGTCCCGATGGAAAGACACAGAGCCACACGTTGTCTCCCGCAGATGACAAGCGACTTCTCGGATCCTCTGCTGATCTCTCCTGGTATTGATGCATTATGGTAAAATTGAGCTTCGACGACAGGGCTGAACACCATTTGAAACTGGATCCCCTGAGAAGTTCGGACAAAGTATCTGACGGGGTCAATATACGAGAAGGTGCTGCACGATTCCCAAGGAGAACACGGGACTACTTTATATAGTTGCATATCCACGAATCCACTTTCCTTAGGCGATTGGATTGCTCAAGGAAGGGAGCCTTGGACTCTTAGCCTAATGCGGGAAATGTACAATGGGTTCAGAACTCAAAGTCCAAGGAAAGAGGAGAGACGACCTGATGGCCCTGGGCTGCTCTGGCTGAAAGCGGCCTGGCCTCTTGGCTTCCTCCTCTCCTGTCAACCTGGGGACACAGCACTGCTGCTCACTGGGGCAGATGCAACACTGCAATGGCTTCCTCTTGAACTGTCTCAAAATGAAATTCTGCCTGTTTCCTAAAAGTCAAATTTAGCCGAGAAGCTTTCACAACTTTTTGATATGCAGGCAGCCAAAATTACAAGCGATACTGAAAATGTCCCAAATATGTGTACGTGTGAGCCGTTTCCCTTGACGCCTCTACTTGGCACCCAGCAGCTCCTTACTCACGGGTTGCAGGACTCCCATTTCTCACCTTCAGTCGGATCTGTTCTGGCATCCGCTCAGCCTGGTAGGTCAAAACGACAGGATCACAGTACCTGCGGCCCTCTTGCCGGGCATGTTTTCGGAGCTCAAATTCCTATAAAGGAAAAAAGGCGGAAGTGAACAGCAGGAGGACTACACGGGATTGTCAGAGCCATAACCCAATCCGGGTACTTACAGTCGCCAACCTCTTGTCCATTTCAGGGCCTGCTTTTTCCACCGCTGTTTTCTGGATGAAGCAGCAGGCCAACTCACAGTTGTCCTGAGCCAGCTGGGCTGCCGCTTGCTCCATCATCTCCCTCTGCTGTGGTGAAGCTGCCTGTTAAAAACTCAGACATTAGAAGGGGACGGTGCCCGTCTTACAGACTTCGCTTTACACGACTTTACATGAACAAATCTGTTTAACCAAATTATATTTCCTTTTTTTAGTTAAAGGTTCGATGTGATTGAACTCGGTGTAGCTTACTCTTATGAACACAGAATGTTTTCTATGATAGAGATCTCTTCCCCTCATTAGTTATAGACAAACAAAAATTAAATCCGTAAGAATAACTGACTTTGATCTCCAAGAGGTCGTTCAATGGCACACTCCACACCTATTTTCGCTAGCAATTAGGATACCCTAGTTGCAAATAGATTTTCTCAGTTATTACTTCTAACTCTGCTCAAATCTAACAGGTTTTACATAGGCCCAGTATCAAAACACAACCTCCCATACTAGTCTTCAGACAAAATTCATCATTTGTGACCTCAATGCTGTGTCCATTTTCTATGTTGCCACAAAACCATTTCAGAAAAATTTCCTTCAAAAGACCATGTCTGCAGTATCACAAACTGTTCCCAAACTGAAGGATGTACTTCCAGAAACCACCAGAGCTTCCAAAGCAATGGGCCTCAAAGGGTGAACAGAACGATCCTTTCCTGAAATGGTAGGATCTGCATACTGCTATCGTATTTCCTTTAAATATAAGTTGCTTGCATGCTGAATTTTAAATAGCCACAGCAAGTTCTCAGATATACGCATGAATTTAGATGTGAGATACATGTTCTGCGTTTCTTAATCTGAACGGGTCACACACTCTAAGAAACGCTGCATTACACTTTCATGGGAAAGCTGAATTGTATGCCATCAATAAATTGCATTCTGATTTAATACACATTTTATGTTTAGCCAACACAATGCTAGCATACTCAGCATAAAATTATTTCAGGGTTTTCTCAGTAAATTTCATGAGATGTAGATAATTCTTGAGGTTGATTTTCTTTAGAAATTATTTTAATGCAAAAAAAATGTGTGGTTTGGATCCAAACAATACAGTATTTCTTCTTCTGATGCAGCTACAATGAAGATTCAAGCTTTTTCTTACATTTGTGATTAACTGCTGTCACCCTCTTGCTTAAATGCAGCACACTATGGCAAATCTTGTGATTTGTTTCTAGCCAAGTCAATCTACTCTAAAACAGGTATGTTTCAATAAATGACAGTTAATCTAAATTCTGCATATTATCTGAATTCTATTTTTATGCAAGTCTGCATCCTGTGTGCTTTATCCAATTGGGATTTGTCAGAGGTAGGTAAGACAGCTATCATTCTCTGGCTATCTTCATCTCATGAGCCTAAGGTGGGACGAAGCGAATCATACAGTGTCCCCCTTGGTGGCCAATCCCATTCTTTGAAAGACCTTTGAAAACATCAATGGCAGTGTCCATTACGAAACACGGACCTGAATGTTCAAATACATCCTAAAAACGCAAAAAACATAGTGCCCACACGACACCCTCCAAGGCTCCTGGCCCCCTTTGCTCCAGACAGCTTGAAAAACACACCCACCCGCAGCGCAGTGGCAAAGCTGTTCTTGAGGTTGGTTGCAATGCTCATCAGCAAGGGCTCCCTGCAGGTGATCATGGCCATGCCAGCCGTCAGGTTCCGCATCATGTGGTGCGCTGCCACACGCATGCGTGACTCTTCGGAGTCCAGCGCAAAATCCTTCCTCACTATCTGTTCACAAGTAGTCATGGCAATTTTAATTGAGCGGTCCACCACCGGATGAACCAGTTCCTGAACCGCACGCTCGATGGCTTGGCGCACACACTGCTTTAACTGTGGATGGGCTTGGAACAGGGGGATCTGAAAAGAGAACAGCCGTTACAATCCATCTCGTTCACGTCTATTTCTAGGGAATGGGAGAACTGGGCACCGCCGACTGGCTGCGAATACCCGGACGCAGCTATGTGGGGCCATTTGAGTGCATGGTTTCTCACCACGGGACATCTGGGTGCTAAGGAGGTGGGTAGAAGAGGAAAAGGAGAGAACATTCACTCAAACCTGGCAGAGGGTGGTAGGCATGTGGGGGGGAGAGGTGAGAGAGAGAGGAGAGAGAGGAGAGAGAGGGAGAGAGAGCGCACACCCACATGCACACAGAGGTAGCCGAGCGAAGGATTGCCAAGGAGGTGGGTAGAAGAGGAAACAGAGGGAACGCTGGCTCACACCGGGCGACGGCAGGAAGAGAGAGATGGAGCGAGGGCTGTGCGTGCAGTGGCAGACAGCTCTCCTCTTCTACCTTCTGTTTCCCCTTCCACCCCCCTGCTTCACCAGGGTCCCCATCTGTGTGTGTGCCCCCCCCTCTCTCTCTCCATTTCCTCTTCCACCCCCCTCCGTTTCCTCTTCCATCCACCTCCTTAGCACCCAGAAGTTGTGCGATGAGAAACCATGCACTCAAATGCCGTCCTGGTAGTTGCAGCCAGTCAGTAGTGCCGAATCGGGGTAGATCCCTATTTTTAATACACACAAGTAACACCCGCCCCAGCCCCCAGGGGGGCAGATACTTACTGTGGGGTTTAGAGTAATGTGTGGAGCTAGCCCTCCCAGGGAGTATACGTTGATATCGTGGTAACTGTACTGTGGCTGTGGGGGAACCGTAGCTGTGCATGTAGCACTGGTAGCTGAAGTTGTGGAAGTAGCTAAAAAATTCAAGAGCAGGAGGTTATTCTTTTATTTTCTTTTTTACTAAGCATACATTCAGAAACATAGTTGATGTATTATTGAAAGCCAAAACATCGATCTGAACTAGAAACTGCACACGTTCAGATTGATGTCCTGGATTTGGTAACTTATCGATAGCCTTCCTCGCCCCTCAACCTCAGGGACTGTGCACGTTGAGCGGAGCGAGGAACCGGCTCCTTCTGCTTCTGTTTTGCTGTTGGGCTTGTTTGCAATGGACGTTCTTCCGGTAAATGCCCTTAACTAGGGCTTATTTTCGGGGCAGGGCTTATATTTACCAGCAGCCTGAAAAATGATGCTAGATTTTATTTTGGGGGAAACAGGGTACAAATTGCATTACTATAGCACAGACAAGAGTTATTCTGATTCTTACTGGTAGTAGTAATTGGTGGCAGTTCTTCTGCTTGTTTTACATCCTTTTTTGGAGCAGATAACTGTTCATCCAGGTTTTTCAACCGGTCCTTGTCTTTTAGGAGACTACCAGGTTTCAGATCATTGATGTCAAGGGCCAGGTTTTTGCAGAGCACTTCAATTTCAAACTTCAGATTCAGCTGTAAAATATTTAATCATTTCAGATTTAATAATGTAATTACTGGAAGCTATACCAACAGTGAGTTTTCACAACTATGTCCATCCACCATTCCAGATCACGGCATGCTCTGAAAAACTATTATTTCTTTCAAGGTAAGATTACATAGAAAATTAAATCTAAATTGTGCTAGGAACATAAAATAAAAGTAGCAGAATTACAACACCTAGTAACTGCTTCAGCAGGGTACTTTTGATTCAATGTTCTGATTTTGATTTAATCAATTTCAGCAGTTGAGCTCAAATCTTGAAGTAAATTCATATCCTAAACAAGGCGCAGCTGAAAAGTGTAAGTAGCTTGAGCACAATTTACCTTTAAGTCATGCTCCTGATGAAGCTCTGCAAGAACATTCATGATTGCCATGGTCCATGGATTTGGGGGTCTGAAAACCTTCAAGGAGAGAGGAAAGATGAAATCAGCATCCTGACTTTAAGAATGGCATTGGGAAACGTAAACAGAGTTGACACTACTATATATTAAACAGGGAGCAGCACAGTTCAATCCAGAGGTGAGGAGCGGTTTGCCATATGTTTTCCGGACTGCAGTCTGAAATGGCAAAGGTATGGGGTGATGTGGGCTTTATGTTGTATAGCATGCCTTATTTTAATTGTGATGCTTCTGACACAAATAAAGAGTTAGCTTGGCGGGAGCTGGGGCAAGTAATGGAAGCTCATTCCATTTAAGACAATGTTTCAAATCCAACTTCAGGATCCGATCGCTGACATGACACAAGAGACTGAGGAACCATTATAGGTATTAAAAGCACTGAAATTTATAGGAGATTCTTGCTTCTATATCTAATCTGCATTCCAAGTACTCTGTGTTTTAGACTTACCACACTTCTTACGCTAGATTCCAATACTTTAGCAACAAATGGCACGACATACAGCAATTCCTGCTGTCCCTTTACATAAGCTTCTAGCAGCAGAGATTTGACATCCAAATCCTAAAATAAACAAATGATGAGACAATGTCAGAAGCTAAACTGGTTTCTTTTGTATATTTTACTTATTCTTTATACATGCTGTGTTTGTAGGTCAATGCAGAAACTAGGAAATGAGACAACATTCAAGGATGTTCCTCTCCTCACCGTGTGCAAGATGGGTTTATTCTTGGCCAGCGTTATCATCCCCAGCCAGTGACCCAGGTTCTTCAGCAACGAACGGTCTGAGAAGTTGGCAGCAGCTTTATCCGATGTAAGCAGCACCTGCATTTTTTCCAAGAGAGAGATTCTGTCAATGGGACCCAACCTCTGACACGACGGCAAAACTCTCCTGGGGACGCTCAAGCTATCCGGCATATTGGCTGAAAAAAGAACACAGCCTCATTTCACTCCTTGGTCACACTGGGGCCGCTCTCCTATGTTCTGCCATTCTGTGGCTTCTTGACCTGTGAACACATGGCTCTAGAGGGCAACATCTGCAGGGATTCCCATTTTACCAGCACATCCGCCCTTGGTGTGATTAGCACAGGGGGAGGCCTCTGTTAATTAATGGAGCACAAACGGACTTCTTTGGGGTACTCTGGTTTTCCCAATTTTTCAGTGTACATTATAAATAATGTCTTGTATTCCTTGGCATTTTCTAAAGCCAGCTTGAACATCCAAGATCTCTTTTTCTATGAAGGACTCTAATTTGCATTGGATGGAGTCAATATCTTAACACCCTACTATAAACAGCAAAATAATTGGAGTGGGAGAGTTATCACTATGTTAGCTAAATCATGTAGTTTTCTAACTTTAAATTAATCCACTCCATATCTGTTATACAATGATCTACACTTGCAAGGATGAAAATATGGCTATGTATGACACCAACCTTGATGTTTCTGTATGTTTCATTCAAAACCATTTTATTAAATTCTGGATTTTTAAGAGTGTCAAGGAAATTTGAATAAAGACTGTGGAAGTTTGGCTCAATGCTAACTCTCTTCATCACGAGATATTGTGACACCCAAGGCATGAATTCTTCTTTCACCGTTTCCTTCAGTTCTTCAACCTGGCTCCAGAAGCAAACAAGAAAACAGAAAGGGATTAGTGAAGTAATAGGACTGGAAACGATTCTACAACCCTTACAGATGAGAAATGATAAAAGTTCTGAAATAAAACAATAACTTCTGAAAATTGTAAGTTGCACGATGTATACCCTGTTTTAGATAAATTGTTCAAATACAAATTATACTAAGGTATTTAAAAGATGAAACTTGTGGCACCTCAGTCTTCCCAAAAAACCACTTAGAGCAATGATGCTACTAAATATATTTGCTTCGGCACTCTGACAGAATGAAGCCTTACAGGACAGAAACTTTAATAAATCGACAGTTACAAATAAAATGGCTCTATGGGAAGCTGACCTAAGATAACCCTTAAAGTCTTAAACTATCTGGATATGTGGGAAAATAACAAGTGCAGTATTGAAGAAGCTCCAGATTTTCATTTCAAAGACTGCTGTATCAACATGTCCATATTTAAACACTCCCAGGAAGAAACAGGAGGGTGGAGGGGAAAGGAAGCTTTCACACGTGCAAACAGTATCAGGTCTAGTCACTCCTTTCTTGGTATGCACAAAGAACACATCAACTCGACTGTAACACAGGAAGTCCCTCTCCTCCCCGCTCCAAATCACAGCTAAATTTGTGCAATATTTACCTTCTGAGTCATGTTGGATTGAGACAAATTATTAAAGATAAAAGCAATCTTTTCCTGCACATTTTCAGGAGGTTCCACAATCCTCTCTGTCTGATCGGTGGCCACTAGCAGAGTATCAATGTTGGTTGTATTAATAGAAGGCTGCAAAAGACAAACCACATTGAAAGGGTCTGAGTTCATTTAGCTAAGAACGCGACAGGCCACAGGCGTTCTCAAATAATAGAAAGCAAGTCCCAAAATGGTACTGGTTAAAGCCTGCAAGCCCACAGAGGATCAGCAAGTAGCCAATCCAGGGAGGCCTTGATGCCACACTCCACCGTGGAGAACATTAGCCAGAATCATGCCACTCCTCCTTTGGAGAGCCAACAACAGGCTTGCTAGATTCATGCAACCAAGCTTTCAAGGGAAGCCCCTCCACCACCACACAATGAAAGTGTGGATCAAAAATCCGATCAAAAATCTCTGGCTGTGTACAAAGACACAACTAAGGGAGCCAATCATGGGAAAAGGCACCAGTTCTCCTTCTCATGGCCAGACTCCCTGGGGGGGGGGAGGCTGACGCTTTCACCTGAAGAATTTCCACCCTTGTTTTAAAGCAAGACTGATAAAATATTTGAAGAGCTGCAAAGCAAAAAGGCAGGCAGATATCAGAATGTGGGCAATAATTGCAATCACTGATGCAATTCAGAGGAGTTAACTATATACAGGGAGTCCTCAACTTATGACCACAATGGAGACCAGTTTCTACTGCAAAGCAAGGCGGAAATAAGGCAAGTCAAGCCTGATTTTGTGACCTGTTTTGCCTTGATTGTTAAGCAATCACTGCAGTTGTTAAGTGAATCACACACAATGGTCAAACCGACCCAGCTTCCCCCCCCCGGACTTGGTCCGTCAGAGACCGGCTGGGACCGTTGCAAAAGGCAAAGTCACCCGACCCCGGGACCCTGCAACACCCGTCTCGTATATATATATATATATATATGCCCGTTGCCAAGCCCTCAAATTCTGATCATGTGACATGGTCACGCAGTGGTGGTGGTATGTGGGGGACTCCCTGAAAAGCATTAAATGCAGCCAAGCGGCGACCTGACTTCGTCCTCGCTTAAGGACCAGAGTTTTGGGTTTCAAATGACAAACGGAAACAGCGGCATTCATTTAACCCACACCCCCTCCAAGTGCATCCGGCCAGGCGCACGGAAGCAAGGACTTACCGGCACGTCTTTCTTGAAGCTGACTCGACCCACGGGCGCAATGGCGGTCTTGGCCACTGTGGTGGTGGTGGTGGCGGTGGTGACTACGGTGCTAACCTGGCCGGCGAGAGGCGTCTTTGCGGGGGCCTGGGCCTGGGCCTGAGCCTGGGCCAGGGCAATGCTTCCCGGGGTGGTGATGGACCCCTGCATCTTCACGGGAGGATCTCGCGACTGCTGTCCGTATTCAATGTACTTTGACAGGCAAGGAAAGGTGGTTAAAATTCACATACAACAAATGTTAATCCTAGAAGCCCTCGCGGAAATCTTAATCTTGATACAAGACTATAAATAAAATGGTCATTTTACCTGCAGAGATCATGTAATCCATGAGATACAAATTTAGTTGAAATAACGTGCAGTGTGTGTGTGTGTGTGTGTAATATATATATATATGGACAATAATAAAACTATGCAAAGCCCCAACTGGCCCGAAGACTTAGATGACAAAATCTTTCACATCTAGAGATGGAACAATTAGCATATTTAGCAATGATGCTGGGAGCAAATCCTAGTAATATCTATCTCCTACCACTCGCAGGAATATACCACAGTTGGCAAATACTAAAGGAAAGTTCTTGCAAACTTCAAGAAAGCAAACAAACAATCCAGGGGAACAAAACTAAATCAAACATGCTTGCAGGGAAAACTGAAAGGTTTCTGTAATGACTGAAGGAGCCAATTTCAAATTTAGACAAATGATGAGCACAGGAATTCTGTAGTGTGAACTTTACAGTTGACAATATGTTTCTAATCACAAGTAAATGTGCAATGCCACATACTTAATACAGAAATCCTTCCAACGGGCGTAGGATTAACGCAGAGGTCCGAAACCGCCTGTGCCAGCAACCCCCCTTCATAATTCTTTATGGAACATCCAGCAACAATTAGAAGGAATTAAAGTTAGCTCTACTGGGAGTTAAAGCTAAGGGCAATTTTCCACGAAAGAGCCTCCCCTTTTAATGTATGAGAGCTTGTTGCCCAGAATTTTTACAAATCCTTACATGCACTTTCGCAAGTGCTACTGAACCCAAGCCTAGATTGGTTCCATGCTGCTTTCCTCTCCCTTGTTCATTCACTTTCCGTAAATTTGTTAACACTCACCTCCTGCAGGTGATGAGGGAACTGTATAAAGTGAGTAATAGAAGCCAGGTGCTGACAATACTGAGGATAGTCCTTCAATCTGTCAATAAAATTAGCTATCAGTAGTAGGAAATAAACAGTCTGATCCACAACTCGTAGCACAACACAGAAACAGTTAATCTTTGAAAAAACAGCCCTGTCATTGCCTCATGAATGTTCTGCTTCTGATCAGCTACTAAAAGTAACCCCCCAGAGGAGAGGTCAAGGAGGGAAGTGACAACGGCAGCCCTGTGGCATTGCAACATAAGGTCTCCTCCTTCCTTTCATGCACCCTGGTGTCCTGTGTATAAAGTGACATGATGGCGCAATGGCTCAATGCTGCTTTGATCATTTGGATGAAAGCATCAAATCCTGCAGTCACCTTTGTCAACAAGCAAAGTGAATGGGGAAGCCAGCAGAAAGTCTGAAGTCGCAATCACATGAGGTCCTCCCTTAATGACCCATGTTGTCCTTGTTTAATGCTGGGTTCTGGCGGAATTGCCACGGCCAAGCATTGCTGGTCAATTGGCCTTTGCAACTGCACTGCTTAGCAACAGAGTTCCAGCTCCAGGGGGGGTGTACATAAAGGTTCCCTCAAACATTTCTGAAAGAAATTGAAGAATTAAGAGACACCCACCTATTTTTAAATCTATCTAGTGCAGCAATACCAAAATAGTACATTTTGGATGTGAAAGGCTTCCGTAAGGCTTCGAGCACGTAGCGCAGGGCCAGGCCCAGGGCCATATAGGTCACCAATCCCTTCTCGATTATCCCGCCGAAGAGGCAGGCTGTTATGTGGAGCTCTTTATCCGGATATTGCGGGAAAAAGCGATATTCTTCAAACAAATTCCTCAGCATACAGTTGAATACCTCTCGCTCCCGTTTAATGTTGGAGTCCTTGAATCTCTGTAGCATTTCTAACACCTGAAAGGCAATCAGAATGTTAAAGAGAAAATTCAGTTGCGCAAAGTCCTGCATAAAATTAATTTTGTATAATCCAGCCTAATTTTGGCTAGATGGGGTTTAAATATATTTTTAAATAGGCCTAATGGAGCTCTGTGTAAACAAGGTTGTAGATATTACTTTCGTTTGCGAGGCTAGTTTTCATAAGATTTTTAAAACAATATTACAATTTAAGGAAGAAAAAGTCAAGCCTCACACAAGTTGACTTTGACTCCTGATGAGTTCATGGAATATTCCATTAAAATTCAAATCTGACCAGTTTTGTTTTCTTCATGACAAACCAGCTCAGTGGCCACTTGCTGTGATACACTACAATTATGTTTCTAAATACTGATGAAGCACAAAGCTAGTGTATTTCTAAAGAGACTATAAAATGATCCAATTCATACTTTTAAGTCACCCTGCCATTTAAGGATGGTAAAGTCCTACCTTAAGTAGAGTGTGAGACATGCAAAGCAAAAAATATTGCCCCGGACAAGAATGTTTTCTTAAAATTGGCTTCAGTTAAAGCCTGAATTGTGCAGGTTTACTTGCTAGACCCTCTTATTATCTGGCATGTAACAAGGCATAGGGAACAAAATAAATCCGCAGTGAGATTTACTAATAGATTCACCTTTAAAATACAGGTAGCCCTCACTCAACCACTGCAATTTGGAGCAGCAGCTCTGCTGACAAGCAGGACAGTCACAAATCAAGTGATCACACCGATTTATGCCATCAGTTTCAGCTTGGTCATTAAGTGAATAACCACTAGTAGGTAAGAGTGATATGACCACAACTTGTGACTTTCTTCCAGCTTCCCTATGGATTTTGCTTAGAGTCAATTTTGAAGGTCACAAATGGGGATCACATGACTGCAGGATGCTGCAACCATCGTAAATGAACACAGGTTGCCAAGTGCCCAAATTGTGATCACATGACCCTGGATCACATGGCTGCAACTTTAGAAAGCCAGTTATGTGTCTTGTTTTCAGTGCTGTTGTGAGGCCACTGAACAAGTGGTCAGTAAGTGAGAACTACCTATGGCGATTTTGTTTTGCATATAGCATGTATTGAAAATGTGAAGGTTGACCGTGACTGTACAAAGGCACATTTCAAAACTTTACATTTTCATTTGCAACCCAACAGAAAGCACCATTGTCAGCCCGCTATGCCACGGGCTTGATAACACTCGAAATAAAAGCATTTTCTATATAAGCTCTCCAAACTCACCTCATCTACAGACATGGTGGGATGGGGTGGGTGGTTATAAATACGCTGAAAATAGCTGTTGGCTTCATCATCAATCTCTTTGCTAAAGTGCTGATTAGCCTCTGGCCATACCTGAGATAAGTCAGCTGTTGGAAAAAGACACGTACAAATTAAGAACATGAAATGCAGGGATATGCTTTTTTTTATGGTGCCAAGTTAACAGAAGCCGCCCTGCCGTGTTTCCACTGCCTCTACCAATCAGGGAAATCTCTGGGACCCGGCACCCCGATTGGCGGAGGCTGGAAGGTGGTCATGTGATCCAAAAAGCAAATGTCTCCCAGCTTGGTGGTTTTTATGGCAGATGTTTCATTACGCAAACTAGGTCACATCGTCATCGTCATCGTCAGCACCACATTAGCGCCGATGAAGCGACCTAGTTTGAGCAATGAAACATCTGCAAGTAAACATCTGAGCTCAGACAGCACAAAAGCCAGAGACATTTGCAACAAAGTACTGTGGATTAACAGAACAAGGCTTGAGCTATTCAGCCGCAGCCACAAAGGATACCCTGAGAGGAAAATGGGCGAAGGATCTGAGGAGGAGAGTCGGTTTGGGGCGGCTAGAAACTGGGAATCTGCGAGCTCTGCCTCCAGTCTTAGGCCTGAGGCCAGCGGAGTGGCCTTGGGCCAGTCATTCCCTCTTGGCTCTAGGAAACAAACAATGGCAAACCATTTTCAAAAATGTTGCCAATAAAACCACAAGGCTTATCCAAGCAAGTGCAGGTGGAAGAAAGGAGGATTCAACTAAATATTAATATATCCCACGGGAAAGGGAAGCTGAGAAAATGCCGGAAATTTCAGTAAGGCAACCACCTAACAGACTGTGTAGCTCCCAACGGGATACAAAAGATGCACGTTTTGGAATGGTCTTTGGAGTCCCAGGCAACATTGCTGAACATCTGTGGGAAGATCTGAAACATGCTGCACATTCAAGGAAACGTAAGAACTGAACTGTAAGAGCTCCTTAAGGAAGTGTGTGTGTGTGGATGTGTGTGTGTGTGTGTGTGTGTGTGTGTGTGTGTGTGTTTCCAAAAGCGGGAACCGAGAGGAGACCGTTGGGCTGGCTCA
>JANHFO010007208.1:17103-30374 GCA_032468095.1 Pareas carinatus
TTTTTAATGTACTGGCCATGTAGTGCTTTGTCTTCCCATGCCTCCATTCTGTTCTTCATTTGGTCTTTCTTGTAGGCGCCATCCACCGCTGCATCCTAAACCAACAAAGCTGCGGGCTGGTCAGCAATCAAACAACATCACCACTTACAAGGTTTCACCTTACTCTGCTGGAATGTGGGCGGGTTCAGTCCTGACGTGTTCAGCTTTCTTGGCACAAACGGATCGTTATTCACTGCAGGGAGGCCAAGGGTCCCGGTCCCGATACCCAGACTGCCCGTTGTGAGGCCACCCACTGAAAGACCAAAACAAGGAGCCCTGACTTTAGAGCAGGACGGTTGCCCTTACCTTGGAAAGGTAAGACCGATTGATTTATGTCAGATGTTTCATATCTATATTTCATATTTCTCAACCGCCCACCCCCAAGAGGCATGGCGGCGCAGTGGTTGGAATGCCTCACTGCAGGCAAACTCTGCCGACTGCCAGCAGTTCAATCCTGACCAGCTCAAGGTTGACTCGGCCTTTCGAGGTGGGTAAAACGAGGACCCAGATTGTTGGGGGAAAGAGGCTATAAACTGCCCAGAGAGCGCTGTAAAGCACTAAGGGGCGCTATATAAGCCTAGGAGCTATTGCTATCTCCCTTGATATAATCATGCAACATACAAAGAGGCACTCAAATTGTGGGGCCCAAGGATTGCACTATCCTGCAGAGGTCAATGATATAGTTTTGTACATGCCAAACAGTGCTAGTTACAGTGAAACAGCTTCCTCCATTTTGCATGTATTCGGAGATGCATTATTGCAGACCCCACCTTTCTTTTTGCTTTCATCCGCAAGCTCAGAAAATCTGGGCCCTGGGAATAGGAAGCAGTATCTCTTGAGAGAGAACGGACTCTTAGGGACAGAAGGCTATCTGTAGAGCTTCTGGGATACAGATAAGAAAGCGTGCCAAAAACACTTTCCCCTTAAGAGAAAAGAGGAGCAAGCCCCAGGATCTAAAGGCCGGCTCCAAAAGGAGGGCCAAGCAGAGCAACTTGCAGCGCTATTTCCTGATGAGCAGAAGTCTGCTTGATACGACCGTACCTGGAAGCTGCGAAGAGAGTCCACCAATCCCGCTGAAAGGCGTGTTCTGGCTTTGCGTGGACAGGGGTGGAAATGCTTTTGCTGGTGACTGAGGGGTGCTAAAAGCAGAACTCAAGTTGGGAGGGAACCCGGGCACACTCTGGGTGTGAGGAACCGCCGGGCCACCTAAACTGAGAGATGCCATCCCGGCAGCAAGCGGATCAATCTGACAAGAATAAAACATCAAGGAAAAGATGTTATATATTTGTATCAAATGGTTTATCACCTTTATTTAGATCACACCTGCCAAATCAGTAACATTCTGCATCAAGTCCTACTACAGAAGAAGAATCACGAAGATTCAGCTCGAAAGCCCATTTGGAGTGACTTTTTGTTTCCCAAATGCTCAACCATCAGCTCTGAAAAGCTAAAAAATCAACTGGAGCTTTGCCTACGAAAATGGAAATTAGGTAATATACAGAATGCCTCTCGAGACTGAAGGTAGCCTTGTCCTCTGAGGATAGAAAGAGACAGGAGACAAATACACAATAAGCAGAGGTAGTCAGAAAGGTTAAGGGGAGAAGCACAGCAGAGATATCTGTAGAGGGATAATGCCATAAGCCAGAGAGAACTTGGATTGAAAGTGTACATACTTTAAAACATAGGAGAAGGAGAGCTTGTGGAAAGCAACGACTTTGATGCAGCCTCTGTACATGCCAGCACAATAAATAAGAGTGAAGTCATTTTATCCATCAGAGACACTACTGCAGAAGTCTGCTGCTCATGGCTCTTCTAGATTATAAATTAACATGCAGGACAACTATCTTCCAGCTGACCATAATGTTCAATACTTCGGCATAGCCTTACTGTAGATAAGTTTCTTAAAACTTATAACCAGACTCCTATCTTTCTTTCATTTTTTTTCTTTTAATCAGTAGAACAGAGCCAAGTACAGTATTTAGAAATTAAATAATGAAAGGGCACAGAAATCTACCTCTGAGCGGAATCCTGGAGATGTTCCTTGCTTTTCCAAAGAGCAGTTCAGCTGAGAGCTGAACAGCCCCATTATCACAAGCCCTGACAATCTAGCACTGATGCTTGGCCTGAGAAGCTGCAAAAGGCCAATCAGGTTCAAAGGTCGTGCTTAACCCACAAGGTAACATTCACCATGCAAAGGAAACAGGATGACGTCCTTCAGAGGTCGGAATTGAGGCTGAATTCTGCACACAGAAAAACCAACAGGCAAAAGAGCTATCACCTGCTTCTCTCACACTTACTGCATACCTGCACAGGGGAGATGGCATCCAGGCTGCCAGCACTGGGGGGGCGTCCTTTGGGCATCACGCCGGGTGGTGGCTGTCTGGCTTTGTTCACTACATTGCTGCAGTTGGCTACCATGGTGAGGATAGTTTCCGACAGCTCTTGCGATACGCTTCTAATAGAGAAAACAAATTACTTCTACTTAGAATTCCCAGAAATTCAGTTTGTTCTAGCCCTGTTCCAAGAACAGTGTTTAGTTCTGGCTAAAAGCCTGGCTAGATGAAAAGGCTAGCAATTATCTTAGAACTGGCTTGCTTGAGCTTACATCTCTTTCTCCCAATGCATTCTAACACCCTCTTGTATTAACTGTTCTATATTTAGAATCCATACCTCTTTTCAACTTGCTATTTGTTCATAAAGTTCTTGCCTCAACCAGACTCAACTGAGTCTGTGGCTGAGTCACAGGAAATCACACTCCGAACCTGCCCTACTCAGCTTTGGCTCCTAAACAGACATCCTTTTAAAGAAGAGCGTGGTTTGCTTACCCAGCACAAGCCTGGAGGCAAGCCAGCATTGTTGCTAGGGTCTCTGGTGGAAGTTGAGCACTTTTGGGCTGGTCTTTCTCTGGAGCAAGACCACCCAAGATAGAGGGGCATCTTCTCTTCAAGAAAGTCATACAAGCTTGGATGAAAGGCTCCTAAGGAGAGAAAGTGCAAAGCTGTACGGGTTGCACAAAAATAACTTCATGTTTATAAAAAAAATAACAAAGGAGGGATATAAATAAATATAGATAAGCATTGGGTGAGTTAAAGGGCAAACTTTGCACGCACAAGGAGAGGCACTTTTTTTTAAAAAAAAGCGGCTGTTTTCATCAGAGAAGACCTTACAGAATGGATCTAAGAGACGCCCCACTTACCCCGTGCTCCCGAATTTTATCTGTGAGCCATTTGTCTAGTTTGAGGTATTCCCGCCGAGAGGCAAGGGCAGCAAGGTCAATAACAAAGGCAAACGGGGTACCATTCAGCAGCATCGACAGTGCCTGACAAAAAAGAAAGCGGCTAGTCCATATGGCAAGCGTGACTTCTCCACTAGCCTTCCCGGAGTGGTCCTGCAAATTCATTTCCACCGCACAGCATTTTTGGCGGAAGAAAGCAACATGTCTTCCGAGGTGGAGGATCCTTGGGAATCCTAAAGATTAGCAGGGTGAAGGTGGGGAGTGTGGGGGGGAAGGGAGTGCCCACAGGAAGGGCATGCCTGCCGAAGGCGAAAAGGTGCTCAGAAGCAGAAAATGAGCCCTCCTCCCAATTTTTCCTTGGCCTGAAACAATCTTTCTCTCCATCATCACAACTGGTGGCTACAAGCTTCTAGTTCAGGCTTATTACTGGATCAGGAACAGCAGATGTTTTCATGACTGGATGGAGCTCCCAATAATATAGGAATATACTAAATATTGGAAAGCTAATATGTTGGAAGAACAAAAGCTAATACCTTGTAGGTACCATCTCACAAACTAATTAGCAATTAAATAACAACAAAAGGACTAGAAGATCTCCAAGGTCCCGTCCAGCTTTTTTTCTGTACTTGTTATAATTGTCTGAGAAGTGAGGCGGCTTGTTCACATGAATGAATTCTATCAGAGCTACCTAGATGCTCTTGCATGAACTGGGGAGCAGATATGTTCACTTGTTATGTACTGCATAACTTCTGTAACACAGTATATAAAAAAACCAGCTTGCCAGCACTGACTCACCTTCAGGTCTTGGGCCACATCCAGAATGCGTGATAATTTTGCTTGGTCGTATTGCTCTCCTCTCATGTACCATTCTGCCATGGCATGCATGATGAGCTGACGAATTGAAGGGGACTGACCCTAAGAAAAGAGTTTAAGTGTTACTCCACTCCCATAATTATTTAGTTTCTCGTTTGGCAACAGAAACCAGACCCCCTGCTCCTCGAGAGTGCCGTGGCACGGGAACTGGGTGTCCTTCGACTGGACTTGAGCCCAGGGCCAGCCATGCCAAGGCCCGAGATCGAGAGCACCCACCCCAAGCCACTCGTAGCACTACACCGCTCCATTCCGCCCCCCAACCTCAGAGCAGAAAGGGGAAATTCTCAATCATCCGGTTTCGTGGTTGTCCCAAAGGTGCTTTGCCAAAACGGAACTGGACTTTCCCCCCCTTTTGGGGGCAGGCGGGGTCCTTGAAAACGTTTTGCTTCTCATCCAAGAACTGAAGAAGTTTCTTGAATGAGAAGCAAAACATTTTCAAGGAAAACCCCCCAAGAAAGTCTAGTTGCCTTTTGGAAAAAGCTCCTCCGGGACAGAAAGGGAATTTACTCCTCATTCCTGAACCAGCACCCCCCCCCTCTGCTCCTCTGCGGCCCGAGAGAGAGCCAGGCGTCTCTGCTTTTGCCCCCTTCAAGCCCTTACCTGCCCGTGCCATGCATAATGCAAGATGATAGCAGAATTGGGGTGGTTGCCAAGGAAAATGGGCATAAGTGTGGAGATGAGTTCGTGCCGCAAAGTATGCCAGGAAGTGTTGATCTGTAGCAAAGCCAGAACCAGCATATCTGGACAGTGCTTGATAGGGAAGCTGAAGAGCTGCTTGACTTGCTCGTACTGGCCCACCTCGGCCAACCGCAACAGGGACTCAATCAAATCTAGGCTCTTCCTAACAAAAAAGAAACGAAGCTGAAATCTATGGGCAAGTCCACACGTGGCTTTAGCTTTACCTGTGACTATCAAATACTTTCACATTTACAGACGCAATGAAAACGCCGCCGCCCCTTGTACGCTTCAGCGAAGATCACCTTCTCATAGCATCCCACTTGGATTCTTGCCACAGAACGTCCCCCATAGGAGACTGCTTTGAAAAGTGCACAGCTGGCCCAGAATACGACAGCCAGGCTGATCCTGCACCTGCTTACAATGTACACGGATTCCTTCCTAAAATAGCTAGCGGTCTGCTTCTGAATGCAAATCGAAATGCTAGTTATCACACAGAAAACCCCTCATTTCTGGGACCTGAAAGACCATAATGAGCTTTAAATCTCCTGAATTACGCTGGTGTTTGATTACATTTATCAGTGGAAAATTCTTGAAAATATTCAAGGCTTGGAAAAGGAAAGCTAAAAATTAAAGACACAGGCTACAGAGGCTTCAGAGTTACGCAAAACACTCCTATAGTCCATTATCTCTCGATTGCAAAGTTTTAAAAAATGGGACATTTTTTACACATCCAACTTTTATGCAATTGATTATAGTCTAGCCAATACATTCAGTGCTTGGGACTATCCCCCTACTAATCTCTCTATTTAATTTATTTAATATATCACCTTTATTATTTTTATAAATAATGCAAGGCAGCAAACATTCCCAACATTTCTTCCTCTTCCTTTTCCCCTCACAGCAAGCTGTTGGGGGTGTGTGTGTGTTGGGCTGCGTGAGAGTGACTGGCCCAAAGTCACGGAGCCGGCTTTCATGCCGCAGGCGGCACTAGAACTCAACGTCCCCTGGTTTCTATCCTGGTGCCTTAACCAAACTATCCCTCTTCGGCTGATTCGTATATCTGCCTGTGCTTCTGGAGCCTCAAAAATTCTTGCTGTCAGAGTTCTCAAGATAAATGTCGTCATCGCTTTGGCCTCGCCAAGCAAATGCGTCTTAGAAAAGCAAGGCTGCTGCTTACCACGTGGCAATTTCTCGGTTATCATCCTCAGGTGGTGCTTTCAAGATTTCCGTGACAACAGTATGACAGGGGTAGTCAGCAAAACAGAAGATCTCTGGGTTAATGAGGGAATACTGAATGAATGACAGCTGCAAAAAATGACATCATTGGAATCATCATTTCAGGCCTTTAACCACATTACGTGTGGAGCTTCATCATCTTTCCCTTCAGATTTTGTTCCCACTCTAAGTTAAGTTTAATCTTAGTTAACATCTAAGATCAGCAGAGATGCTGCGATTGCTGCTCTCTCCCTTGCTATGTTTGTTTTAAACCCTAATAATATGGACTGGTATCTCGAGCATTCATTCCAAAGCTTAACATTTGAAAGATCAGCTGTTTTTTAAAAAATTCTAGATCATACTACACCCAAGTAAAGACTCATGAATTAACAAGTAAATAAATCCCATATATGGTGGTAGCGTCATCAGGAAAAAATGAAAATGGAGGGAAAAAACCCAAGAGCTGCATATTTACCTGGCCTTCAGCATGTTTCCAAGGCCTGTATATTAGGTCAACTGGAAAAACTTCCAGTCCTAATCCTCGCTGAACTCCAAAGACTACAATTTGCAGGCCCTTGCTATCACGAATTTGAAACCCAGGGTGGTCCAGCTCGTAGGTTACTTCCTTGAAGTTTAAGGTTGGATTCTGCAGAGGATATAAAGAGGTAGCAATTTAATATGCAATGTTTCCCACTCGTCCATGGATTAACCTGGCACTGATAAATACATTTTAGAAAGTACAGAAAATGTGAGATTTACTGTTTCCCTGGCCCTAAAACATGACCACAGCCAAAAAAGATGAAGTGACTAGCTTAGCTCCCAGTCTCTCAGGGAAAGAAGGGAATATTCGGACTGGACGCAGGAAGCAGTTCTGCAGGGACACAGATACCCAAAAGCCTCCCAGGAGATTTAACCAAAAATCAAGAGGGCGGTGGATGGAAGGAACATGACCCCACAGAACCATTTACTAAGGCTTAAGAACAGACTTTCCTCCCTTCCCACGGAGGATGTTTCAGGTTTCCTGGATGAAGGGCAGCTAGCCTAAGTCTCGGGAATCAAGAGGTCAGACCCCAGCCCCTCGGCAAGGGAGGAGGGGTCCCCACCTCTGCCCTGCACTAAAGGGAGGCAGGGACTGCAGACTCCCCATTAGAGGGGCTGAAGCAGCAGCAGCAGCAGCAGCGTGCTCTGGCTGGGTGATATGGAATGGTGCCAGAAGATTAAAAATAATCTCTAACTAGAGAAATGGCAACATATAGGCTAGATTAAATTATACTGTTAAAAGCACTTTAGTTACATAAGTACTTTTCTTCATAATAAGACCTATAATCCATTCGCTTTATATAAATGGTTGACAAAACATCATGTATTTTGCATTAAATTTACACTTTCCACAAACTCCTATAAGACAGTTAAGACTTCCCTCAATAAATTGAAAATGTAGAACAAAAAAGCTGCTATCTGTGTTCAATTAAATTTTATTCCCTGCTCTTAATAATCAAGAGATTGCTTATTAAAGTACCTTGATCAATAGTCCGATCTTATTATAAACAGATGTGTCTATCTTTCATCTAAAAAAATTGCATGCCTGTGTGGCAAAGGATATTTTTTATCATGACAAAAGACATGCAGATTGTGCTGCAACAATAAAACTCCAACAGCCATTAAATAAGTAAATACATCCAGAAATACATTTTGGGATTTCATTTAATGAACATACCAGTTCTTTAAGCACATCGATCAAAACTTCAACATTCCACGTATGAGTCTGGGTTCCGTCATTTTTATCTCTTCCATCACTCCAAATTCCACTTCCAGGGGCAGAAATAGACTGCAAATTAAACATGTAGATGCACGTTTATCCTATTTTTAAGAGAGTAAATGCATCCTGGGGGTGAAGCCTGGATGCAGATGGATAAAGACTCCCAGTTCCCATTTGGCAGTCTTCAAAACATGCCAGAACTCGGTAGCAAAGCTACCAGCTTTTTATCTTTTTGGCAGTTTTACATTTATTATCCTGACAAATCACAGCACAGATTTTTAGAAAGTCTTCCTCAGTCTGCTGATACGTTTTCTAGGCAAAAGTACCCTCGGGCTTTCCAATGCAAGCCTAACTCTGTCCATGAGTGGCATTCTGTTCCCACAATACGCCGCCTTCTGCCTGGAAGGGGGGGGGGGCTTCGTTTCCTCCTGCTGAATCAGGGAAAGGAGCTGCCATGAACTCCAACAGCCGATTCAACAAGCTGCTTGTGGGTGTCTAGGAGACACTTAAATAATCAGGAAGTTACAGGCAGAAACTGCAGGCGATTTTAAAGGGCAGTCTTTAAAAGGAAAATGTCAGCTCCCTACTCGCTCACTTTGAAGTCAATTAAAATTCCAACCGTTTATTTCACTCAGTAACAGAGGAATGGGTCTCACACCCAGGGGCGCCTCGCTGACTGCTTACCTATCCCACTCTATTTCTCAGTTCTCGTTTAGAGACCAAAAGTGGACTGGCAACTCGGTTGTCAAACAAAGCAGTCACGAAGTCAAACTGCGGTTGTGCTTTTGATCTTACTTCAACTTTCCTTTGCTTTACAGACCTGAAGATTCTATAGGCAAGGACTGGTTGCAAAATTTCTTTTCCATCACTGATGCAACTGCAAATTGCCACTGAATGGAGACTACTGTGTCCCTTTTCATTTTAAAGAAGGTAAAACAGAGCCAGCCAGACACCAGAACCACCCTCACTTCCAAGGACGCTCCTGGATTCAATAGAGGACCAAGACAGAATATTAAGAAGGCGGATGACCACAGTTTAGGGATTTGTTCAACCGTCTGCTCGCCTACCCAGAAAAAAGGCAATGATTAGCCAGTGCAGCACCGTCTTTGGGTACAAGGAGCAACCTCACCAGTTTGCCTTTAATAAATGCCTGCTGTGGACTTTCACCGGCAACAACGGCAGGTGGTGCCATCAAAGCTGTGTATTCTCCAGCAAAAAAACTGACTTTTGATCGTGCTAAAGCTCCTTTCGGAGACTGACCTGCAACGGAATGCCATCTGTCAATCCAGAGTGTGTTCGAGCCATCATTCCCAAAACCCTGGCAACCTGGGCAGCTGTGACCTCCCCAACACCAAACTGCGTGATAATACTGCGGCATTCCTCCACACTAAACAGGGAAGACAGATAACGTTTGTTTTAGTAAAAATATTGCATTGCCCAATTAACGAAGCTCTCTTCCTACAAGTAGCAAGTGCATAATAATGTGAAGATATCAGAAATAAAAATAGTTCTAAAATTCTTTGAAAATAAAGGATTTTCAGTTAATGCCAGAAGACTATATTGTAGACAAACCATTTAAAAATGTCCGAGAAGCTAATCTTACATGCTGGACTTTTTTTTAGCTCCCCCCTTCCAAGCCCCGGGGAACATCAACTGACCTGCCTATGTCACGCGAAAAGGCTCGAGGTGTCAGCCATGGACTTCACTGACATTGCTAAAAGCCCCTGCACAGGAATCGCTTCAACGAAGGGCCGGCACCCGGTTCAAGTTAGGATAAGGGTCCACGGCAGTCGAGGGAGGTTTACGTCCTGACAGTCATGCCTCGGTACTCGGCTGCTTCAAAACGTGCCAAATTTGGTACTCGACGTGTTTTGAAGCAAAAATCTTGCCCCGGTACTAGTTTTTCTCCCGGACTGAACACAAAAAGTAAAATTTGCTTGCGTCGGTTGCCTCGTGACTCGCTACACCTTCCAGCCAAAATAAAGGATCACGTGGCAAGTCGTGTAGTTGGCTCAGTATTTCTTTTTAGCACTCGTCGCTTCTCCGAGAAAGAATGAGCAATGAGTACCAGGGTCCCACTGCAGTTCATTGGGGGCTAGGCAGCGACCCCAGCCTGCCCTCCCCCTCTGGTTCTGCTAGTCCCCCTCCAAGATTGGCCGCCACGCCTGAACCGGGAGCTCCCTTCCGGGAGTCTCAGCTGAGCACACGGGTCCTTCATGGGCCGAGACACAAGCGACAGATACCCAAAGCGGCCCTTCTCTCTAGTAACCCCCAAAAGCTCTGCAAAACTCTCACCGGGCCTTTTTAACCGTTTACAATTCTGGCTGGACTTACAATTGGGCTTTATGTCCAAAGCGGAGTCTGTGCACTCAGGGAGAAGCATTTCTGCCCTGTCCTCATGTGAGCTTCAGGATAAGGCATGGATAAGGCAGGGCGGTATATAAATTAAATAAAATAAAATAAAATAAATAAATAAATAACTTCCAGGCAGAGCTTCAGACACCTCGCTCTGCCGTCCCCCGGGGACTTCTGGACTACTGCTTGAAGCAAGCTTTCAGGCACTTTCTTTGGTAAACTCTGGCCTCCAATATGAAACCTGGAGTCAGATTTTGGGAATGACAGACATGTGGAGCAGCCTTCTGAGATCTAAGCAGCACAGGGCGGGGGTCAAATGACTATTTGAAAACAGAGCAATCGGCTGCTTCTTGGCTTGGGTGGAAAAGATCCAGGTATCCTCCTCCTCAAAGGCTGAAATTACTCAGCTAAAGAATCATCACATGTGGATGTTCTAGATGGAGCATTAAATTCTGCATATAATTTCACATCAATATGGTGCGAGTTTGGCATTCTACTACAATGCCTGGGCTGCAACCCCCAAGATTTAAATAACCTTTCTTTTATTCTGAAAAATACTTTGAATAATTCAGTGAAACTCCCACCTACGCACCTTGTACAAAAGCCATAGCCAACTTCCTGCATGAAATCTGCCAGGGAACTCTCCATCATGGTTTTTGCTATCCCTCCAGAGTCAGGCAGGATCCTGTCCATTAGAATGTCCCGTTTTTCAGGGTATAGGAGTGGTGCAAGCACCACAGGGCAACGCTCCTGGGGGAAATCTAGGAATGCAAAGAAGTTTAGCATCTCACAATAGGTACGGGCATAAAATCATGTTTTTTATTCCAAATCATACTATTCCGTGTGTTATGGTTGGGATTTACCAATGTTACTCTTCGTTGCATTTTTTAATTTATTTTAAAATTGAATTGAGAGAGAGAGAGACAGACAGAGAGAGAGAGAGAGAGAGACACAAGTCTGGCTTAAGTGTAATGTTAGCAATCTTCCTTCCTCTTCTTGGACTTGAAGGCCCATGACACACACACACACATTGAATTGACCCTGGAAAAAAGAAAACTACCACAGCATCAGGGCTTCCACTCCCAATTCCCAGATCCGCTCTAGAGGGATACTGTGGTGAGACAGAGGACGGCCTGAGAGAAGATCCACTGCCGAGGAGGTGATGAGATAAACAAGGGTTCATCCCAGGCCGCAGTGATTTATGCAAACAGCTGGAAGGGGCCCCCTACAACCTCCCCCAATCATAAGATGATTTTAAAAAAGGGAAGCACCATCAGATGTGCAGGGGTCTGCTACCACAGCTGCATTATTAAAAGTAGTGTGTACCCACACGCTCTTTCTTTCTTTGTCCCATCTACCTGGCAGGGCTGACAACATTGTGGCTGAATCAGAAGCCACTGAGAGATCGAGAGGGACCTACATGGACACACGGCTTCCCCCATCCCAACCCGGGTCAACACGCGCCATCGTGCCGTCTCAGGGATACAATAACCCAGGCAACTCGAAAGAAGTCCACGTAATTTACTTCCTGCAAGGCTCTCTGGAAGCAGCCTTCGAAGAGACGCACGGCGGGCAGAACCTACCTCTGCGCAATGTTTTGAGGAAAGCGTCAATTTGCTCCTGTCCGACCCCAAAGGCTCCCTTCTGCCCAAAAAGGAGGTGGGAAAGGAGGAGGTGCAGGACTTCTATTGCAATATCTTGGAAGCCACCTTCTTGATTTCCACTGACGTCTGCGTCAATATATGACCGCAGAAGATCAGGAAGCTTCTGTTTAATAAACTGAGCGGCTGGGCAGAAAAAAAAAGACAAATAGAGGGCAATTAACAAGATTGCTTTAGGAATAAGCGCAAATGTTTCTGCTTGCGATTTAAAAGGAACGCATGTGCATTGTTTAGGTTATCTCACAAAAGAGCTCCATATCACAGAATCACTCAGTATGACACAACGTCGCCTGAAGTTTGGAATTCTTTTTAGACATTAAGTTCAAAGGAGTATCCTATTTAGAAGGGGGAAGAAACTGTTAATCGAAACACGCTAGTCGATGGCTTTGGGGCTATCCCTAAAGCTGCTTTCTAGTAAATGATACAGGGGGTCCTTGGTTGACAAGCACACCGGTCCTCAGAGATCTGACCACTGCAGTGCCCCCAGCCAATCACATGTTGCCATTTGCAACCTTCTTCACTGGCTTCTGACCAGCAAAAATCAGTGGGCATGCTGGCAAGAGGTGCAAATGGCAACCCTGTGAAGTCCTTGCTCAGTGGCCCACAGCAATTGGCCTAGCGATGGCAACTGGGAGGGCCAGAATTACTACGCATCACCACATAACGCCACGCTTTATGGCCGTCTCATTTAGCGATGGCAGTTCCCGTTCCACCTGCCCTTTTTAGCTGAGGACTACCAATACAGACATTATATTATTATAGAAACACCTGCAAGAACGGGAAAACAGGACCACGTGGATAGGAATAGTGAGCTAGTAATTAATCTCATATCTCGGCATGCCTTGGGGAAAGAGACATTTTTTGTGCAAATCAGCATCTGAGCTACAGATATCAGTGCAGATTTCTAAAATTCCACATTTCACTTCCTGCAGATACAAGGATAAAATGACACTGTCATATAACTTATGGTTGCATATGCACATGTTACGGTTAGGCTTAATTACTTTTTTGTGATTTATTATGTTCAGCGTATTATGTGAACTATGAAAATGGCTAACTACAATAATGGTTAAGTACGTTGTGCAAATAAAACCACTATGTAAAAAAAATTCAGGAAGAAGCTTCCCACCCAGTTATCATTCATCTTACCAAAAACTTGTAGATCAGGATTGAAAGAGTTCAACAAAGCAAGGCCAAAAATAACCTATTAATAAATAGAGAGACGTTAAAAGTTAATGTATTACAATTCAGTACCATCAAACCGGGATCTCCCAACTCTTAAGAAGACTGGGGGGCTACGACAGCACTGCTACCGTTCCTGATCACCCAGGAGGGAAGCCTGGGCAATTTTGGATCAAAGGGCACAGAGGAGAGGTTCCAATTAAGGTTCTGACCAATCCTGGATCCAGGAACGGGCCGACGGTGGAACCAGAAAGGAGATGAACTCCGTTACTGC
>JANHFO010007210.1:8915-20049 GCA_032468095.1 Pareas carinatus
AATAGGTGCCTTTTATATTAATAAAATGGAAGTTCTCTGATCATTATTTTACAAATGTATGTACCTTTTTTAAAAAAAATTCATATTGGTGGGCCTCAGGATTTCAAATTACGAATTTGGTCGTCCATGAGGTCCAAAAGGTTGGCGACCACTGATCTACAACACACATAAAAAACAGGCACGGCTTCCGTCACACCCATGCAACTGCCCTCCTGACCTTGGTTGGTTTTTTTTTAACCATACCCTGCAAACAAAATTAATCTTGGAGCTCCACAGGCTATCCAATAATTATATTGATTCAGAAAAGAGCCCCAAACCCAGTGAATTGATGCTACTGGAAGAGCCCATCTGCCATGCCTGAGTGATTTAAGCCGTTCTTGGCAGAAAGAGGCAAAAAAACTACAAAGAAAATCAGAGAACCCTCCATGAAGCTTGAAGAAGATGGTCATCAGAAGAGTTACTTGCCGTTTTCCATCTTTGAGCCAAGTGAGATGAGCAGGAGGGTTGCTGCTGCCCGATTTGCAGGTCAGTGTCACCGATTGGCCCCGTCTCACCTGTTCGTCTGTCACTGTGATGGTTGCATGCAGAGGTGGGACTATGGAAAGAAAGAGTATTTCAGATTTGCATTGTCGCTCCATCGTTTTTACTTTCAACTCCTATTTGTCCACTTACACTGTACTGCACAATTCTTAGGGACAAAACTTTCCGAGGGAAAGAAAATGCAGTACAGTTCGTTTCAACTGATTGATATTTTGTGTGTGGAAAAATAGCATGGAGAGATCCTTGGTGCTGTCTGACCTAGGTTGTTTCCTTGCAGACATTTCATTGTCCAAACTACGTAACATCATCAGTGCTAGTATAGCTCATTTCAACCCTGAGCTACAAATATTCTTCGCAGTACGAAGGAGGAAAGAGTCTCTCGCTTAGTTTTCTCCATAATCTGCTAGTTTTCAGTGCATATCAGATCCCTTCTTCTGGACTCACTATGGATCTGCTTCTCCTGTTGTGTTTTCTTGACACATTGAACTACAAAATACTCAACTCCCAATTTTGTCTAGGGCAGGGTTTTCCAACCTCGGCAACTTTAAAAGATGTATGGCCTTCAACTTCCAGAATTTCCTAGCCAGTAAATTCCATATACACTCACATTGATGATGTTATCTCATTGGATAATGTCTGCAAGTCAACAGCCAATCTCAGAGTCCACCAAGAATTCTGTGCCTGTCTGTTATGTCCCATGGCTGGCAGCGCGGGAAAACCGTGAGTTGCCCTTGGTGGAAAGACATGGACTCAGAGGAGTCAATCAGAGATGACCAAAGAAGTGCTCCATGGTGCGATTGACAGGCTAGCCCAGACCGGGTTATTTTTAATGTGCTATTTATTGAGACACAGAGCTTGTGCACATTGTCTCGGTTCACATTCCAGTTATTAAAGGTTGTGTTGCTAACCTCATGTGTGTCCATTTGTCCGGTCCACCCACAGTACACAACACTGTCCATTAATCCATCTCTTTTTCTTTCTCTCTCTCTCTCCATTCCTTCACTCTCTTATCACTACTCATTCTGTACATGTGGGTATTTGTATGTGTGCCCATTATATCCAAAGTTTTATAACTTACACTGAACCAGCAAACTAGTATATGCAGTGAGTGCTGGAGTCCTGGGAGGACCAGTAGCATTGCAACGGTAGGCTGCCATGTTGTCACTGGGGGTCGTGGTCAAGGCCAACTCCTTGGAAATAATATTCCCAGATGAGGCTGCGGATATTCCTTCCCTTACTAACTTGATATCCTGTGGAAGCAATGCATTTTGTAGTAAGCATAGTGGAATCCAATAAATCAACCCTGAAAAAGAAGAAAGAATCCTACTGTTTAGGCAAGGATTATTCCTCAATATATCCAGTATCATGTCACATCATTTCCAGGAATTGACCATTTAAGAGCTCTAGTTCAGAGGAGATATCTCACTGTCCATACAATAACCAAATTTATTTTGGACAGTGGAGCTATGAGAATCTCAGTTACAGAATTGGAAAGCTGTCAATAGTTTGAGAACACTATGCTCAAATTCAAATTGTGCATGTTGGAAGGAAACAAAGGTGTAAAAGCAAATACATGAGGGTCACAGGAAACAATCAAATGAGGTTTCTTAACAAGGAGGAGCATTGATTCCCCCCAGACAACCAACCAGAACACGGGTGGGGGGGGGCGCTTCAAAGTCACATTTTGTCTCTAGCTCTGGATTTTTCACTCACTTGCTTGCCTGGGCAAGACTTCAAAAGTCCATTCTGATGAGATTGCTGCAACGGTGCTCGAATTCCACCAGGAAGTAGGCATGTCACCTTCAAAATATAAAAGCAAGTTTGTTTAAGGAAAAATAAATTTGTTTGTCTATGCTAATGCTATGCTATGCTATGTTACTTTAGAGAAAGTAGACTGATGGGCCTGTGCCTTTAACACTGATCCTAAATCAAGCCATGCTTAAATCTATATATATACATATATTTGTGAAATACCACTCACTCACTCATTCATTCACTTACTCACTGACTGACTGACTGACTGACTGACTGACTCATCACAAAATTTCCAAAGGTATACAGGCTACAAAGATGAAAGTAAGCAGAGCTGGCTCAGGAATTCTGGGAGTTGAAGCCCACAAGCCTTAAAGGGACCCAGGTTGGTGACCTCTGCTGTATACAAATTAAAAGGCAATAATCTTGTAGATCAGTCCAATCACATGAGATTTGGCTACCCTGAGTTGAAATCTTGGGAGAGTTTAAGTAAGAATGTCAACATCTTACCAAATTTGGCAACTTGTCTGAAATTATAGAGAGGGGCTTGTATGTGGAAAGAATCCTTGGCGCAGACTCCAAGAGGTTAAGATAGAGGAAAGGGGATCTGGGTATCTACACTGAGGACCCTTGCATGGATCTCAAGGATCCCGAAGGCAAAGAAGGGTTTAAAGTGCTTTTGTACCTTGTACCAATCCAGACGAGGCAAAGGGTTCCCACCGCTGGCAAAACAAATGAGCTTGATTTCAGCGCCGGCTCGAAAATATGTCTCTGGTGGTGGCACATTAAGCCAGATTTTCTGAGGTGGATCTGGGGTTTAAAAAAAGAATAGGAAGAAAAAACAATTATCAGGAAGAAGGGAGGCTTGAAACACAGCATAACCCTGCTGGTTCTTTATGTTCTCATCCCCATCCTCACATGTTATTCTGAGAGTGACAGAAGCACTTTTAGTATACATGATGGCTTCGTTGAAGGCCTCACAGATCAGGGGCAGATCATTGTCCTCTCGGTATGCTATATATGTCAGATTAGATTCAGTGACCATTCCTCCAAACTCTGCCTGCAAGAGGAAGGCAAACTTAAATCAGAATCAGAATCAAAATTTATTTTGTCAAGTGTGCATACAAGCTGCAATCGACAAACCACGATCTTAATCATGAATACAATCACAATCATAAGTACAATCATCATGTCACAAAACACATTTCACCATGTAACCTCCTCCTGAACAGTGTTGCGTAGGTTAGTTGTTTAGCAGAGTGATGGCATGGGGTAAGAAACTATGCTTGTCTAGTTGTTTTGGTTTGCAATGCCCTGTAGCGGCGTAGCGACCTCCGGAGGGAAGAAGTTGAAACAGATTATGTCCAGGGTGTGAGGGGTCAATAATTATTTTCACCACTTTCCTTTTGACTTTTTTGGTGTACAGTTCTTCAATGGAGGGTGAAATATTAATCAGTGGATACTATTGGTTAAGAAGGAAAAAAATATATCTATGTAGCCATTCCTGGTGTTTGAGGGCCTTATTTCAAGCCAACACCGTCCATGAACATCCCCAGTGTCCAGGAAAAACTGGTCTCCAGGTGAGTCAGATCTACCAAGAGGAATCATCCCACCTGCCTCATGATCCTCTGGTCTTCTGATTTTGCCTACCTCTGAAATGGCAGTTTCGGTAGCATTGAGTTCCTTCCATCCCAACCACCAACGTAGCATCACAGGAGGATTGCTTGTAGAAGTGGAACAGGTCAGGAAGATCTCTTTGTTTTCTTCCGTGCTGCTGGAACCTATGATTTTCACCTCCTCAGGAGGAACTGCCATTCAAAAATACGGGAGGGAGGAGAAAGGAAGAAAGAGACCAGTTCTTGTGGGAGAGATCTTTCCATTTTTCCAACCACATCACAGGATGGATATTTTCAGAATGCCTAGTATCTCTTTCTCGCCAACAAAAAGATATGCGGACTTCAACTCCCAGAATCCCCCAACCCAGCATTCTGGAGTCAAAGTTCATACATCTTAAGAACAGAACTGTTGCTTTTAAAATGAATGCTAAGGCGCCCCCTAGACTTAGAGTGTATCTGTCTCCTAGATTGAACAACCACAGTTATAAGACTGCCTAATGCCGTGATGGCGAACCTTTTAGAGATCGAGCGCCCAAACGGCAACCCAAAGGCCACTTATTTATCGCAAAGTGCCAACACAGCAACACGCACCTCCATGGCCATTGGTGACCCCCCGTGACTCCCCTACAGCCCTCTGTGACCCCCCCCATGACCTACTGAGGCCGTTGATGCTTCCAGCAGACATTGGCACCCCCATCCACCCCTACAGCCATCAACAACTCCCCACACCTCATCATGGGCCTCCCAGCAGCCTCCCCCAGCTTCTGCAGCCCGCTGTGAGCTATGCTCACCTCCAACCTGGCTCCTCTCCTCTCTCACCTTCTTCACAGACTCCGTGCCACATTTGAGCTGCCCACCTTACCCCAGACAGGGGAGAAAGGAAGCGCTCCCATTGAGCTGCTGGGAAGAGGGGCTGGTGATGTCAAAAATATCCTCGGGCCTGTGTGGAGGGCGGGAAAGAATTCTCACATCCCTCTGACTTTCTAGTAAAGAAATCTGTACTGGGCCGATGGTACGCGTGCCCACAGAGAGGACCCTGAGTGCCGCCTGTGGCACCCATGCCATAGGTTCGCCACCACTGGCCTAATGCATCTAGGAACCACCTGATCTATGCTGAAGCAGAACATGAAGAAGAAATGAAGACATCAGCTATAGAAATTTGACTGGAGAAGAAGCCTCAGATACAAGCATGGGGAGAAGAAGGAAGAGCCTTGCTAAAGAAGATGGCTGACACTCACAGGTCACTTTCAGAACAACGCTGGACTGCAAGGGCAGAGGTAAAACTTGGTTCAGGGCCTGACAGCTCACTACAGCCATGTTGTCTTCTGGTGTGATTTTCAGGCTCAGGGAACTTCGGGACAATTGGTTGGCATCATCTGTTTGCCAATTCCTGGAGATGACTTCATCGTTCTGAAAGGCAGAAGACCATCACCTGAGGTGCCCAACAAGGATTTGGAAACCTCAAGGGTGGGAGCAAGACAATCAAAGAGCCTCAAAGTAACACGTTAGGGTTTGTGGGTCGTACTTTACAAGGAACCATTAATAGTATGAAGGACTCCTCTGTTTGTCCAGTTCAAGCTCACCAAACGTAGTTTATACACGGTCAGGAAACTGAAACAGTCAGTGAGGGTTTTTTTTCTCCATGACAGGGAGATATGTTGACTTCTATTTACGTAAATTGATCTCCGTACATTTGCACATGTAAATGTTATGCAAAGTAGCAATATTTCTTTCTTTAATGATATGGAAATGCAACACTCTGCAGAAGGAGAAGGTAAGGAAAGTGAAAGCCGCTATTCCTTCGCCTCCTTTGTATCTCTGCCTACGTGCAGAGAGAAGGCTGGTGAAGCGGTTGTAGAGCAAGATGGAGGAAGCAAAGGACGGCTCAGTAGCCCTTGGAAGCAGTGGTTGTCTGGTACAGGATGGATCTTAGACCCTGGGCCATTATGCGCCACCCACAATGCCCATTCAAAGCCATCATTATCTTGCCGTCTTTGCTTGTCCTTCTTCCATAGCATGTATGTCAGATTCAAGGCCCGGGGGCCAGATCTGGCCCACAGCCTGGATACATCTGGGCTGCGGTGTTGCCCTGGAGATGGTGAGGGGCTGGCCCTTGCTGCCCTGGCTCCAGCCCACCTTAGCAGGGGAGCCCCATGGCGTGCCATGTGAGGGAGGTTCCACGTGGAGGTAGGTGGAGCCCATTGGAAGCCATGTTGGAAGGCCTGCCGGAAGGCCCACGGTGAGCTGCATATGGGTGCGGGGGTGCTGGAAGGCCTGCAAGTGGACTGGGGGGACCTGCTGGAAAGCCCGCGGATAGGCTGCAGACATTTGGGGTGCCCTCTGGCCGTGTGTGGGCTGGAGAGGGCTGCTGGAAGGCCCGTGTCAATTATGTGGGAGCTGCCGAGGGAGTTGCTGGGGGACTGTGTGGGTCGCCAATACCCATGGGGGGGGGCGCTGATGGCCACGGGAGGGACGGGGGAGGTCGGGAGGGTGGGCCACCGCAACCGCAGCAGCAGTCCAAGTGGGCCACGATGAAATGGAGTTTGACACCACTGTTCCATAAGGATGTTTTCTTTCTTTACTAAAGATGGTCTCCTCTCTCCCTTGCAGGTGTATCGCAGGTAGTCCTCAACTTCCTACCGTAATTGAGCTGGCAATTTCTGCCATAATCGTGACAAATGTAAAACAGGGTCATCCTGTGTCGGTATTGATTTTACAGCCTTTTTTTGCAGCAGCAGCCTTTACGTGAATGCCACAACTGCTCAGAGAACACCATGGTCCTTAAGTTGAGCCATTGTTCCACAGGAAGCTGCAAACTGGCCATCAATGCAGGTCAGCTGTCGAGCGCCCAGAATGAGGTCACCTGACAGCAGGAGTTTGGGTGGGGGATGAGCTGGATGTCAGAAACATCAAATCTGGATCATAAGTCCCTTTTTGGGGGTCAGGCATAATTGCACGTTCACTAAGCAAGCAGTCAGAAGTCAAGGACGACCCATGCTGGCGTTCAGCAGCTTAATCTGCCTGCATCTGCTCTTCCCATTGAATTATTCCTCCTTGGATGAATTTCCCCCACAGATGAAATGTGCCCCAAATGACTAGGTTTGCAAGACGCATTTAAGGGATCAATTAAAGACTTAGCTGCAGCTGCATTCTCACAATAGGCTAAGATTAGTTTTATTATTGGATAGTGTTTGGCACAACGGGGGCGGGGGTGCTCGGAGAAATGTACTGTATGAACCTAGTAGGATTCAACATGCAAACACACAAAATGGACTAAGGAAATGAAACATGTTAAACACATTTTATGCACTCAGTCATTGAGTAAAAAAAACAAACAGGAAATCGGAGGCATTACAAAAAAAGCCTTATTAAAACAATGGGCAACCATTTAAGCCATTTATAGACTAGTTATAGGTAGGTGATTAATCCCAGCTTTGAATGCCATTACTGCAAAACAATAACCATATTGGTTAACTCAACAAACAGGGTAAGGATTTGGTGCGAATCTAGCCACACACTAGGGCATGGGTTCCCAAGCCCCGCTCCGTAGACTGGCACCGGTCCACAGCATGCCAGCAAACAAGTCAAGTCCCATTCACAAAGATGGAGGCAGCCTGCAAAACCACGTTCCCTCCGGGCCGCAGAAAAACCTTTACTCCATAGAAACGGTCCTTGGTTCCCAAACGGTTGGGAGCCACTGGAGTAGGGAACTTAACTTCTGATCAGTTTAATTGCATTCCCTAAATAAAAACATTCTAATTTAGACCTGTCTCTGAAACGAACAAAATAAAGGGAAATTCTTGCAAGGGGGGGGGCGGAATGCCATGATTCCCTCCCTTGCTGAGTTCCAATCCAAAATTCCAAACTGAGGATTTTATTCACATAGCATCCCGTAAACCCAAAACTTAAAACGCTTTATTAAACTTCTTCTGCTCACCTTCAGCCACTGCAATGTAGCAAGAGGATTCCCACTTGGAGAAATGCAGGTCAGTTCCAGTTCCTTGTTTTTTACAACTGCTCCGGTGTAGCCATTGATTATGGGCAGCTGAGGTGGGACTATCAAAAAAAAAGGAACCACTATAAAAAAAAACAGTTTAGGCATGGAGAGAGGTTGCACGAAACGTTTGGAAGTCCTTAGCGTTTTGCCCGGTGCGTGATGCACCTTGTCATTTCCTCCCAGACCTTCGTCTGTATTCCAAGGGGGAGTTTAAAATATGTGAACTTCAACTCCCAGAATTCCCCAGCCAGCTTGTTTTAAGAAAGGTCTCAAAAAGCCATTCAATATCTTAATTATTCCTTTGGTTGATCTTAGCCATTTCCTTTCCTTAGATGGCATTCCTGGTTCCTTCTTCATTACATTTACAGTGAGCGATTTCTCTTCTTTCTCTCTCCTCCTTCCATCCTCCTCCTTTTTTTGTCCCTCCCCAGCTCACTTTCTTTTGTGTTTGTTTTTTATTAACAGTGTAATGAGAGCTGCCTTGAGCACTTGTGCGGTTATTTTGATGACACTTCCTTAATCCTGGGTAAAATGCCTGACAAAGCATTCCAAACAACTTACACAGGATGTTCATGGTGAAGCTGACAGTGACTGGTATTAAAGTCACTGTGTTAGCAGCTCGGCAGGTCAGCAGTTCTCTGTTGTCTGAACTCTGGGGGGTGAACCTGGAAGACAACATAAAAATAGTTGTGGGGTGTCAGGCCCAGGAAGCTGGGAAAGATCAAGGACCTACACAGATTTCAGTAAAAGATCTTTAGTGCTGGATTAAGAGGTAAACACAGAATCTTGGAAAGAGATTTTGAAATTATCCCAGCTTCATTTATAGTGGGTTAATCAAAGTAAAAATGTTTTTAATGACTTGAATGGCTTCTTCCCTGGTTTTTCACTATCTAGACTGAGTGGATATGACATAAACCATCAATGGGCTCATTTTTTTTATCCCCTGATAGCTTATTTCTACTTTCCTTTACAATCCTGTCCCGGTGTCTTTACAATTTCTCACAGGGGAGACTTTCAACATTAGTATTGCAAGAGTTGGCCTGAACTGATGTGTTCTGGCTAGGACATTTTAGGCAATCGTTTCTTTTAAATCTCTTATTTCCATTTTGCAAAAGAACAGTGAGCTTCAGTTGAGAATTGCTTTCATGAAGACCCATCACGGAATCCATGGCAAGCATGAGATACACATTTATGTCTTCTGGTTCTTAAAAACCTGAAATATCACCAACCAGATAGGAAAAACTAAACGCTGCAATCTCCCTAGGACCTCTGTTCAGATCTTTGTTACCTCAATGTGGCCTCAGTGCTGAAGAGTTTGTCTGCAGAACCAGGTTGGATAGTAGAAGTCACATCTGCCAGTTCTTCGTCAGCTGGATTAAAAAAGAAAATAGGAAATAAGACTCCAGATTATACACATTAATGGTTACAGATGTGTGACCACAGCTTTTATTAGCCTGATGACCTTCAGATGTGCTGGAATAACTCCTATAATCCTTAGGGAAATGATGTGAAGGTCATCAGGCCATTTCCTGAATGGTCATTTCATCTGCAAAGAAAGAATTTAAAAAGAAGGTTTGAAAATTCTACGCATAGAAATCTGGTAACATACTAAACACCGAACTTGGGCAAAGAAAGCAGAATTGTTACATTCGTGTAACATGCAATGCCCAGTTAAATGTTTTGATGTCCAATGTTACTGTAATATACTAAGACGACTGAGTTCCTACAACCCCTTGTTGTATAATCATCCAGTCACTTCCAACTTTTTGTGACCTGACGGACATCATTTCTCCAGGACTGGCTAATTGCTTCCCTGGGTCCTTCTAAGCTCCTGCTTGCGTCATTAGAAACAGCCACCTTGTTTTCTATTAGCCTCTTTTATCAATTGCCTTTGATTTTTTTCCCCCAAGCATCAGAGACTTCCCCTATAACTCTTCCATTCTCAATTGAGGTCCAAAATATCTAATCTGTAGCTTCATTATTAACACATCCAGCGATACACTTTTACTTCATCTAGCATTCAATTATTTCAGGGAAGATGTTGAACCACGAGTAATGCTACCTCATTTTACTCTAATCCACATATTATATGAACTGAGCCACAGAATGTGAGTGAAAAAGAAGGGGGTGGAAATATTTGTCGATGGAGTTAGCTAAAATTGGAAAGACAGCCATGGGTAAATGGCTCGCACTGCTTTGTGAGGTGTCTTCTACCTTGCAATCCTTCTTTGCCTCTGTTTATTTGGCCTGTACAAGGCAGCTTTGATTCATCTCCGGGAGGCATTTTCCACAGTAGAGGCAATGCAAGTCTCTTATTAGGGGCACGAGGACAATGCATTTGCCTCAACAAGACAATTTATGTTGTCGGAGAGCATCAACAGGCAATTCCAAATTGTTGGAAGAGTCAGAAGTTTCTTTCAGTGCTTCTGGTAATTGACCGGATTCAGCCTCCAGCAACCGGCAGGGATGAAAGCGGAAGTCAGAGAAGCAACCCAATTGCTGTCAGAAGCAAGGGGTTGCATTGTTTTGCAAAGTCATTTCCAGGGGCTTTTTTTTTTGCTCCTCAGAATGAAGCATCTTCTGCTTGTGAGAAAGACAGATGGAGATAAGAAGTGAAAGGTAGGGAAAGGGAAAGGACAGGATAAGTGGCAAAGGAGAAGAGACAATCAGGTAAAGAAATTAAAAGAAGAAAGAATTAAAGGGAGAGGATGGATGAATGAATGAGAGAGAGATGACGAAGGAAATAGGCGTAAGTTAGAGACCGAGGAAAGAGGGAAGATACTGAAGAAAATAGAGAAGGGAAAGAAGGGGATGGGAAAGGAGGAAAGGAAGGTATGAGAGAAAGAGAGAATGAAGGGAAAGATTGAGAAGGGAATAACAAGGTAGGATACAGATACATAGAACGTAAAATATATGAGGGAAGGTGACCATTAAATGAATATGAATGGTTGAGAAACTGTGGTTTTGCAAAGTCCAACTATCATAGGGGAATCCATACAGTTCAATAGTAAATGAAATCAATGGCAAGAATTACAGGATACGCAATGATAGAGGAATTGAAACCACAGTTGATATACAAAGGGGTATGAAAAATAAATATGTATATATGTAGGTACAATATGCATAAAGTGTTGGTGTAAATGCAACTGAGATGCATGGAATGTTTGTTTGTCTTTGTCTTTGTTTTTGTTTTAATCTAATAAATTCAATAAAGACTATTTTTTTTAAA
>JANHFO010007213.1:0-13963 GCA_032468095.1 Pareas carinatus
ACAGGAATGCCTATTACCACCCATTACCTCCCACCGTCCAGTACGCTCCCACAGAGGGGGCCTCATCCGGGTGCCATCGGCCAAATAATGTCGGCTGGCGACACCCAGAGGGAGAGCCTTCTCTGTGGCTGCTCCTACCATTTGGAACGAACTCCCCCAGGAGATTCACGATTCCTGACCTCCGTGTATTCTGCCATGCCCTCAAAACCCATCTATTCGTCCAGGCCAGACTGTCCTAGTTTCCCATCTTCCCCTTACTGGAATTTGGTTTTTATTTGTTAGAATTGTTGGGGGTTAGATTTTTAAATTTCAAAATTTCAAAATGATTATCGGCCTATTTATATAATATTTTTATTCTGGTTTTATTTTTTGCATCTCATGTATTTTAATGGCTTTTCACCGCCCTGAGTCCTTCGGGAGAAGGGCGGTATACAAATTTAATAAAAGTAAAGTAAAAGTAATGCGCTTCACAATGCTGCTGCAGGGTGGCTTCATTCCCAGGAGGAAGATTTCTTTGCAGAAGGAATTTCAAACTTTATAAGTCATTAGGGAAAGTGCCTCAATTAGAATGGTGATTATGTCCAAAATTAATGTAATGTTGTAGTTTTCTAATGTGTATAATAAATGTTCTGTATCTGCAAGTGTCTGTCATTGATACTAAATGGAGATTTTTTTCCCCGAATTGCCCTCATATATATAGGCATCTTGAATGCAAATTCAAAACAGTTGGAACACTACTTGAAAATTATGGCATTGACAAAATCACCATCAGTCAATTGTAGGACAGCTTTACTTGGAACAATTTCCATCCTGAGACGATATCTTTAACACCCTCAAACAAATCTGCCTGTCCGAAGTCCTTGGGAATGACTCTATAGGTGGATAAAAATGTCAAATCCAGTCTAAACTCTGATTGGTTGCTGACTCTGCAACCAATCATTACCATTGTAAGTTATTAAACTTGTATGCTACCCAACTCTCCACAACACTAAGCAGCTCTTCCTTTTTTTTTTAAGTCCACTATCAATAAAACAGTCACTTTGGATCGTGAGATGGGCAGTATATAGATTTAATAAACAAATGAAAACATAAAAGATAAGAGGATATAAGCACTCTTACACTCTCTATTTAAAAAATAACCTCTAACTGTGCTTTGGATTTTATCTCCAAGAAGCTTTGGAGAGAGCAAAGACGCCGATAAACCATCATCCTGAGATCGTGTGGCTCTGCTGTGCAATTCCAGAAAATACTCAACTGCTTTAAAGTGTTGCTTTCAGGTGTCATCTTTATGCTTTCAAATGTTCCAATGTATCTTTGCTGAATGTCTCTGGTGCACTTTTGGTTTTGCATGCTGCTGTTCTAAAATACGTGCTCTTTACAGCCAACTGTGTCTTCTTGGAGGCACATTAACGCTTCTTCAAAACTATTTTTTTTTCACAGCAAGAAGCTTTACAGGCCAGCAAAGAAAGAAAGGGAGTCTCCGATGGGCATTTCTAGCTTATTAGCTTTTTCATCAGCGAGGCAGACCCTGGATGGGATTCAAACTTGGGCTGGATCAAATGTTAGGTTAATGTCTTAGCCAGTGAGCCATAAGTTCTTCCTCACTTTCTTGGCTTGTACCCAGGGCGGGTCCAAGAATAAGCAGGGTCTGGTGCAAAATGTCCCCAGCGGATGTCTCCTGTGGGGCCTTGGTAAATGCAGGGCGGGGCCTATTTATTAACCCCTCTGGACCTTGACAAGCACGGGGCCTTGCAAGGTCGCACCGTTTGCACTGCCCTTCGGTTGGCCCTGCTTGCACCAGGGGATCTAGCAGCCTTTTTAAACGAGGCACTTGTGTGTTTTTTTTTAATACAGAAGGGAGTAAACTACCCCCTTTCCGTTTCGGTCCCAAGTTAGGGGCTTTGCAGACCCGTCGCTAAGCAACAAATTTTTTTATATTACAGCCAGAAGTTTACTCCCTTCTGTACCTCATAAAAAAAGCCAGATAGATCCCCTGGGACACGCCAACAAAGAGAGGAAGCACTTATGGCTCAGTGGCTATGACATTAGCCTCACATGTCATCCAGCCCAGGTTCGAATCCCATCAAGGGTTATGCCTCACTGATTAAAGCTAATAAGGTAGAAATGGCCATCCGAGACTTCCTTTCTTTCTCTGCCAGCTTGTAAAACTTCCTGCTGTTATAAAAAAAGGTGTGTCACTTAGCGACATGCCTGCAAAGTCCCCTAGTTTGGAGCCGAAAGGGAAAGAGAGTAGTTTGCTCTCTTCTATACTCAGAAAAAAAACAGATTCCTTATAAAAAAGGCTGACTATTTTTTTTAAAGAATAGCAGGAAATAAAGAATACAACAAGCGTTTATTAATACTGTGCTGAATATCCTAATCCATCGCATTCTTTCCTTCTCATTCCTCTTTCCTTATATCTACCTTTTGGGGCCTGATGCTCTTCTTACCTTGGTCTTCTGTAAAATCAGAGAATTGGAGTTTTTAAAAAGTGCTAAATATTTACGAGCTGCTAAAAAGTAGATTGGGATGAAAAGCATTGAATGATAGGAGCTGTCAGAGTATGCCTCCTTAATCGTATTTCTCTTTGGAGAACAGAATGCACCATGCGGGCAAGTGAATTCCACTTGAAATGAATCCCTTGTGTTTTTACTTTATTAATGAGAAAGGTGTCCAAATTTGGGGAAGGACAGAAAAGAAAATATTTGAGTATGTGTTTCCTTTCCTTTCCTTTCCTCTCCTATCCTTTCTCACTTCTCACCCTTGTTTCTCAATCACTTGCACGATTACTTATTTATTTATCTGTGACCCAATCATTGAGCTGGAAATAGTTAATCCACCGCCCGGCTCAGTGCTAAAAATGTAAACTACAGAATTTCTATGAAGCCGAGTATGATCTCAATTGTAACACATTCCCTTAACATACCTCCCTTCCACTCTTCCTTGCAACTGGGATTCGAAAGAATGTTTCACGAACCCCAGAGTAGCATTGAGTCTTGATAGATAGACCAGTTCTTTATTTACCTCATATCCCTTTTAAGCTATTCAGGTTAAAAGCCATCACCACTTCCATTCCCAACACCTTAACTGCTCTTTCATAGTGGGTCCTTAGGACACCTCTGGTGGATTTGACCAAAGGTTCATCTAAGACAAGTTTCTGCTTCTCACAATAACCAATCAATTGGCCAACCAATAAAACCAACATTTGAGCTCTCAGAATTGGAGATAGAGATATAGGCCTCTTTTATTACAGCAAGAAGTTTTACAAGCTTGGCAAAGAAAGAAAGGGAGCCTCAGTAGTCACTTCTAGCTTATTTGCTTTCATCAGTGAGATGTACCCTCTGATGGGGTTTGAACCTGGACTGGATTACATGTTAGGCTAATGTCTTGCACTATAGGTTGTTTGTTTTTTGTTAGCATGCACCAAGGGATCTATCAGGCTTGGTGCAAGCTGTCAGAGAGAGAAAGAACCTATGGCTCAATGGCTAAGACATTAGCCTAACATGTAATCCAGCCCAGGTTCAAATCCCATCAGAGGGTATATTTAACTGATGAAAGCAAATAAGCTAGAAATAGCCATCTGAGACTCCCTTTCTTTCTTTGTCAAGCTTGTAAAACTTCTTGCTGTAATATTAAAGTGTGTCGCTTAGCAACAGGTCTGCATAGCCCCTAGGTTGAGGCTGAAGGGTGAAAAGGGGAGTAGAATACTCCCTTCTGTAATCAGAAAAAGGCAGGTGCCTCATTAAAAAAACCCAATATAAACCTTTCTCACTTTTGTTCCCAGCAACTAGTTGTTGGGGTTTTGCTGTCCCTGGAGGCAACACTCAAATCTTCAGGACTGATGATCCTTGGTAAATAAGTGGTTCGTGAATTATCCAGTCCCTTTTTGAAGTTATCCAATCAAATAGTCATCACTATGTCTTCCACAGATTGGTTATGAAGAGAGTGCTGGGTCGTAGAAATGAACAGGCTCAAGGATCGTTGCAACAGCACTTTATTGAACAAGGTAAGAGTCCAACATAATACCATAGGCTGGCCGGCTGGCATCGTTCCTTATACCTTTTGAGAACAATGCCAGCCAATCAGCCTCCTTGTGATTTCCCGCCTTTGAGGGGTGAGGTGAAGTCGGCTGGGGCCGACCAGAGTGGAAACTTCCACTCTGACTTCACAACAGGTTATGTACTCCATAAAGTAATATTGAATTTGACTCAAAGATTCCATGTATTGCTTTCATTGAAAGGGAAATAATATCAGAATGGTGGGTTTGGCAGCGAGGGAAAGTCTCAGAAGAAGAGATTATTTCTTTTCTGGGTAAAGCCGGTGAGTTTTGCTCAGCATGGGATGAGTGCATTTAACCATAACTGCTTTTGCTCTATTTTAGTATGAAGGTTCAGTAAATAATACCTTGAGCATTCTTCCTTCTGACTTTTTCTTACAACAAATCACAAAAACACCAGCTGGCATAAACAATCCCTAGAGACACATTCATACAAAAGAATAGACTTCCTTTGAGTCACTCATCATCTTTCAGTTAGATGGTTAAAGATTTTGTATGAATATAGTCGGAATGAAAGCATAATTCCAAGCTCAGTTATTTTTCCCACATAATTTTTTTTACAAAAAAAGCCCCCATGTTATTAAAGAGTTTAAGAATGCTAAAAGATAGCATAAACTAAAACCAGAGAGACAAAAGAAATCAGATAGAAAAGAAATACAAAGTGCAAAAAGAAAAAAAGGGGGGGGGAATAGAAAAAAAGAATATTTAAAGAGATAACTTGTACAGGCAAGTACAGACAAATTTAATATTTCCCCACCCTCTCTCTATAAGATTGCCTATTTGTTCGTTTGTTTACCTATCAGCGAGATGGGTGGCATATAAATTTAATAAATAAATAATAGAATAACAGAGTTGGAAGGGACTTTGGAGGTCTCCTAGTCCAACCCCCTGCTCAGACAAATGGCAATCCCGTTTTTAAGTAAAGTAAAGTAAAATACTTCATCCCATACCCAACCTTCTTATCCATTCATAATTTGAAAAACCATTGTAATTTCTGTCCAAGTATGGCAAGCAGATTTAAAGGGTTTCCAGAATTATATAGAAATAATCATTTTAGCCCTGACTAAACATGTCAATTTTATATTCCTTTCTTTTGCTTCCAAAAATCTTGCCATTATAAGACTGAATTTCCATTTTCACCATCTCAAAAAATTTCTTCAAGGCCTTCAGAACCTTCTGTTATAAATCATTAATAAGTTCTTGCCCACGTCATTTTTCATCTCTTGCCTATAATTTGTATTTTTATTCTAATTTTCACCTCTGTCTTATCATAAACTATCTCTTTATTTTTCAATATTTCTACACCAGTTGGAGTTTGTTTCACTTCTTCATTCTGTCACTCTATAACTTCTTCCACAATGATTTTTTTTCACATCTTTCTCTCCTACTTTATAGTCTCTTCAAAAAAAAAAGATTTTTTTCAGCTGTAGAAATTGCTGCTGTCAGTTCAGCGATTTGTTTCTCTTTCAGTTCTTCAAAAACCCTTTCAAGTGCCTTAAGTGTCATGCCTTTGTCTGTCATTTTAAAAATTTCTTGGCTCTTCTTTCAATTCAAAGAATAATGTTCCTTTTCTTAGTGCACTCTAGTGTCCCATTAGGGGGTGAGCTTGTTGATCAGAAGGTCGGCAGTTCGAATCCCTAGCACCGCGTAACGGAATCAGCTCCCGTTCCTCGCCCCAGCTTCTGCCAAGTTAGCAGTTCGAAAGCATGTAAAAATGCAAGTAGAAAAATAGGGACCACTTCGGTGGGAAGGTAACAGCGCTCCGTGCACCTCAAGCGTCTAGTCATGCCAGCCACATGACCACTGGAAATCTTCGGACTGGCTCTTTGGCCGTGAAACAGAGATGAGCACCACCCTAGAGTCGAACATGACTAGCACGCATGTGCAGGGGGAATGTTTTACCTTTCAGTGTCTCATTTCTTTAAGTTATTTCAAAAATCTAAACAAAAGTCCAAATCGAAAGTAGTCGCTGCCCTGTGATCTCCCTGTGAGGAGCAGCCATATGGACACAAGGGTGATCTATCTTGGTCTTCTTATCCAGAGAGATTCTGTTGGACTTCATCAGTCTGTTGTTCTTGTCTGCGGCATAGTCTCTGCTCCTTCAGAAGTACTTACCGTGTTTCCCCAAAAATAAGACACTGTCTTATATTAATTTTTGCACCCAAAGATGCTCTAGGTCTTATTTTCAGGGGATGCCTTATATTTCCGCGAGAGGCAAAACTGTAAGCAGGTCTTATTTTCGGAGGATGTCTTACTTTCGGGGAAACAGGGTAGGAATGCTAGTCCTATTTTAGGCAGAAAGCCAGCTGGGTGACCTTGGACCTGTCACTCTTTCTCCAGCCCTAGAAAGGAGGCAATAGCAACCCACTTCTGAAAGACCTTGCCGAAAACCTGCAGGGAGCTTTTCCAGGAAGTTGGCTGGAGCCAAAATTGATTCGACGACACACGCTCATATTCATACTCTCAAGTCAAATTTTTCAGTTCACCTGTCCAAAAATGTCTCAGGTGTCAAACAGATGGATGTTGGCTCTTGAATAAATTTTCACTAACTCACTAGCACTGCCCTCCTGCATCCAAAATGTAGCAATGCGCTCCAATATATGCTATGAGACCCCGTCTGGTCTAGCGGTTAAGGCACCAGGCTGAAAAACCAGGAGGCCGTGAGTTCTAGACATGCTTCAACTGTGAAAGCCAGCTGGGTGACTTTGGTCTAGTCATTCTCTCTCTCTCAGTCCAATCTACCTCACAGGTTGCTGTTGTGGGAGGAAAACTGGAGGAAATGTTTGCAGCCTTACATTATTTGTAAAAATAATAAAGGCAGGGTACAAGTAAAATAAAGTAAGGTTAAGATCCAAAGATTGATTTACTCTACAGGAGAGAAAGTTCATCAGTTGAGTTTGAAACTTCAGCAAGTTATTGATGGGCAATAGTAATCAAATTTTGAAATTTCAAGTACAGATAATTGGAACGATGTCCTTATCCATGTCTGTCAGTTCTGATTCCCAGTCTTTAGCCCCATTAATGGGCAATAGGATATTAGACTACTGGCTCAGTAGCCCAGTTCGGTAGCAAAGTTTTAGGGCAATGTTTCTTAAGTCAAAAAAAGGAAAAATATCTTCCCTGCTGGGCAATGAGATATTAGACTACTGGCTCAGTAGCCCAGTTCGGTAGCAAAGTTTTAGGGCAATGATTCTTAAGTCAAAAAGAGGAAAAATATCTTCCCTGCTGTGTAACTCCACATTAAGCAAACCTTAGTTACTGTAGCTGCAGCTCTGCAAATATACATTTGCATATCCTTCAGTCAAGGCAGACAATTAGAGCTGTGAATTAATGGGATTGCGTGGAGTAAATGAGGTTGGGAAGATTATTGATACTTTAGTGAGGACACAAATGATGGTAATGTCACTAACATTAATCAGGAATGTGATGAACTGATTTCTTCTTCCATGCCAGAAAGCTACAAAGACAGGCACAACTAAGAATCACTGACAGGAGGACCATAAATTACAGCCTACTAGCTGTGTATTCTTTTTGAATCCAATCCATCTCCCAACACCTGTGTACCTCTTAGAAACCACACCTGCCTGGTTCTAAATTCTTTCTTTCTTCTTCTTCTTTATTTTCCATTTTTGGCAGCAGTGTACTTTAAGGTATTCATTCCTGAGATTTCATTTTAGTGTAGTTTTTAGATTTTTATTTTAAGATGAGTGGAAGAAAGAGAACAAATGAGTGGCTACATGGGCACTTTTAAAAGGCAATTGTTAATTCTATTCACACGCTGTTGAACCATGAAATGGGAATATGCAGAAATGTTAATTTGGTTTAGAAAAAGCAGGTGACAGCACATTATCATATACAACTCAGAAAATGTGGATCTCGTTCAAGGTCACAATGTTTCCCAATTAATGTTCTAATTCAGACCTAGTCACCTTTTTTCAGGATCGCATTGATACGATGGGGGATGATGAAAAGTGCAATCTGGATGGGATCGATTAGTAAAGACTGTGCTAAAGAATAAAACAAGGTGATTTTTTTTAGTACTAAAGGGATCCATTTATAATATAAAGGTATAAGGTAAAGGTTTCCTCCGTCCTGTCATTTCCAACTATATTTTTATACAATTGTATACATAGACAGTATGTTTGCCCCCAATTTATTTTGACAGGGAAGTGTTTAAAAATTCTATTTATTTTGAAACATGCAGATCTGAATTTCGATGGTTCAGTGGTTAAAGATGCTGAGCTTGTCAGCTGGAGGAAGACCTGACAGCCTGGATTTGAGATCCAAGCACTGCACAACGGGGTGAGTTCCCATTACTTGGCCCAGCTCCTGCCCTCTTTACAGATGGAAAGCATGCAAATGCAAGTAGATCAGTAGATACCACTTTGGTCGGAAGGTAAACCGCCCCTGGAGTTGGAAATGACAGGAGAGGGGAAACCTTTGCCTTTTACCCCATCGTATTATGTAGTACAAGGATCCCTTTAGTGCTTAAAAAAAAAATCATCTTATTTTATTACTATCCACTTAGCAATACCATAACTATTTTTTTTACACTGTGTATATATTTATTTTCTATCTGTACCAAAGCAATCCCAAGACAGAAAAATGGAATGCCTATAAAGAAAACATAGGACAAATGATATATTTAAAAAGATTTATTGTTTACATTTTCTTATTTCTTTGTTTGTATATGCCTATGGAGATTCTCAGTCACACAGGTCAAGGTTGTCCCAAATAAAACAAAGTCCAATTGCCTTTTTTTTTAAAAAAAAAACACCTTTGGATTTTTTCTTTTTTGACACTTACGTTTAATTTTGTATGGTGTTATGTATTGGTCATAGCTTATGTAAATCACTTATTCATATGAGTAGATGGGCCATTAGAGGCCCCAGACTTCCTGTCTCCTGGGTCGTTTGGGCGGGAGTTTTCTTGCATGTCATTGGTTGCCACCTAGTGGCTTAACAATATAAATAGAGCTGCACAGCAATCCTTGCTGCTTCTGTTCCTGTTCCAGTCAAGACTTGCAATAAATCTGTTCCTGTTTTAACCTCCTCACTTCTTCAATGCTTCGACAAACCGAAAACACAACAGATACTATTCAGAAATGCATTCAAGAGGAAAAATATAGGATTATAGTCTTTAAAAATAGAAAAATAATAGTAAAACTATAAAATAGCTGAATTATAAATCATGCAAGTTCACTAATGAAATGACTTCAGCATTTGTGTTCTTTGATCAGAAAATAGAAATACTGGATAGCTGCCCAGTTATCAGATATAATGCCAGGTGACCCACTTTAGTAAAGAGGCCAAATATTATAATACTTTTAATAATCCCTGGTTATTTAAATTTCAGGTTTTATTGATTATAAAATGATGTAATAAAAGTGTGATGTTTCATTTTAATGACAATATCCTTTTACATATTTATAGTTCAGGTCATGCGCTAGTTCTTAAATATGACAAATAAATACATTGTCTCTATTTTCATTTGGTTTTAATGCTATGCCAAATTATGGTCCTGGCACATTCTGAATAAACTATTGTTCCTCAAAATTATAGGATAAGAGGGTCAATTTATTCAGCCAGCGAGCAATAAATTTCAGATGGAATTCCTTAATGTGAATAACTAGAAATTTGCATAATGATTAATAAATTACCAATAAGACATTTTAGTTTTTTCTTAAAACACATAACCCAACAAACAGAATGGGATTAAGTGTAATTTAATGACTGTGAATATTTCTAATCATGATTTCTTGCAGAACTATGCATGCTTAATTGATTGATTGATTAGGTGCCTACCAATGATGTCAGATGATAACAACCACTTAGACAGACTTTCTACAGGATGATTTGTCCCCAGCTTGGTCTTTCAGGCCTTCTAACACTGTACCCATTGTTGTAGCAATCAACTCCATCAACCATCATTGTTGGTTGATCGCCTCTTCTGTTTTTTCTAGCCCAGGATTATGAACTTCTTAAGGAAGTTGGTTTTCTCCTAATGTGTTCAAAATATAATAATTGGATCCTGGCCATTTGTGAGAACTCTGTGATTCATTTATTTATTTGGTTTTGGTTATACATGTTGTTCTTGACTTTTCTTCAGTACCAAAATCCAGAAACATCAATGCTCTTTCTATCATGCTTCTTCAGAGACCAACATTTGCTTCTCTTGAGTGTTGCAGGGAGAACCATTGTCCACACAATTTATTTATTTATTATTTATTTATTTATTATATTTATATCCTGCCCTTCTCCGGAAGGACTCAGGGTGGCTTACAGGCAATTAAAACACGAAATACATATACATTAAAAACATAATTAAAAGAATTAAATAGGCCTGAAATTTAACATTAAAAAGGGGAGCGATAAAAATTATTACCCAAATTTAAAATTTGAAATTCTAAATTAAAGATTTAAAAGCAGGAGGATATGGCGCGGCTATCTTAAGCTCGCTTGATGAAATAAATGGGTCTTCAGGGCACGATGAAAGGTCCGAAGGTCAGCGATCGATCGTATAACAGGGAAAAGGTTATTCCAGAGGGTAGGAGCTGCCACAGAGAAGGCTCTTCCCCTGGGGGTCGCCAGCTGGCATTGTTTGACTGGCGGCACCCTGAGGAGGCCCATTCTGTGGGAGCGTACAGGACGGAGGGAGGTGTCCATGGGTAGAATGCGGTCCTGCAAGTAACTGGGCCCTATGCCATGGAGCACTTTAAAGGTGGTTATCAACACCTTGAAATGCACCCGCAAGACCACCAGCAGCAATGCAGCTCGCACAGGGGAGGGGTTACGTGGGTACGCCCACTCGCCCCAAAAATCCGCCTCGCACCCTCCTTCTGAACTAGTTGTAGTCTCCGGGTGCACCTCAAGGGGAGCTCCATGTAGAGAGCATTGCAATAGTCCAGGCAGGAAGTGACTGTTTGTAGGGAGTCCCGATCGAGAATTCTGATCTTTGCAGATATAGGCGTATCAGGGTATTTCAATATTTGTTCTAAGGCTTTCATTGCTGCCTTACCAACTCCTAATTTATTGTATATTTTTTTATTGCTGACTCCTTTACTGTTGATAGTCAATCCTATAAGATAAAGGTTGTCCACCATCTTCACTGTCAATTCTAAGGTTTTAAGTACCCAGTTTCAGAAATTAAAGGGTACCAAGATAAGAGTCACTGCTTTTCAGTAGCAGTATCAGCTCTCTGAACAATCTCTCAATGGAAATCAGACTTCCCCTGTTCTTGATTAAATTTGGGAAGATGCTGAAGATTGCACTGTTCCATAGAGCACGCTAGGTTTGACCTTTTGATTTTTGATTGATTAATTGCATTTGGGGTTTGATTTTTTTAAAATTGCTTCTCATTGTTATTTTGATTTTGACCGTGAATGTTTTAATTTTGTCTGTGTCATGTAAACTGCTGAGAATTTATTTTGATTGCGGCAGGATATATATAAATAAATAATGCACTGATTTGCCTATGTGGTAGAATGTTTTTTGTGGCTGTAGGCCAAAAAGTAAAAGCTGAAATATTTGATCAGAAAGAGGAAGAGAACCACCAGTAAGTAACGACAATATATCAGAAAAAATTCTCCACTAAAAAACTGCCTCATAGTATCTGAAAGGCTTTCTCCTTGGCAGAAGAGAAGTCTTGAATTTCTCTTGGTGGTATTCTGAAGGTTGCTTTATTGATGATGTAATGAGCAACAGTAATGCATTACATGCATCTTTCCATCGATCTGAAACCTCCTTGGCTACTACACTTCTCAATCTGAAAAAAAAGGCCCACAGGAGGAGTAGCGTCACAATGTCTTTCTTTGGATTTCATTGGAAGTTGGAAAGCTAGGAAGACTCATGGAGACACGTGGTTCAGCAAAAGAATGTTCTGTTCATCACTAGTTGATGATGAAATAAATGCACAAACACCACACTCCACCCATATAACTTTCACTTAAATGCTATCTTGATAGAAAGCTATTTGAAAAGCAAATTTTCTTTGTCTCAATTGAATGATAATTATTTTCCATAGTATTCTTCCAAAAGGGTTGCATAGATTGGCAGTTGGTATCAAAAGCCCATTATATGCAAACCAAACATTTGGACGGTCAATGATATCCTTTGGTTTTCTAACTGATTTTCTTTGACACGGCCAGTTGAGGAATGGAGCAGCAAACGCATTCACGGTCATTAATGGAAATAATTGATTATGGTTTTCCTTTCAGTGCACAGTGACATGTGGCCAGGGTTTGAGGTATCGAGTAGTCCTGTGCATTGATCACCGAGGGATGCATACCGGTGGCTGCAGTCCAAAAACCAAACCGCACATCAAAGAGGAATGCATCGTCCCTACTCCATGCTACAAGCCAAAAGGTAAAAATAACAAGCAGCCGAATCCTGGCAAGCAGTTATTGAAAATAAGTGCATTTTTCCCCAGTGGGAAGATGATTACACTTTTGGGTTGTGTAGTTGAGAGCTAATGCCTTAGGCTTCGTTTATTGAGCCAACATCGATTGTCATGCTTTGACAAAAACAAATTTTCTGGCAGAAACTCTAAGCCTATGCAATCACCCTAAGCTCTACTTGTCTGCAATATGGTATCTTTATGGATGGAAGAAAGACAGAGGAAAAGAAAATACTATTACCACAAAGGAAGTAAGAGGGCTAATATATTTTGGTAATAAAATTAGAAACAAATTACTCTTGAGCAGATGTGGATCTACTGATCAAGAGTTTTAACTTAGAATATCCCCAAAATTGAATTCAGACTCCAGTAATCACTTCTTTCCTGAACTAATATATCAAATCTTTGGCTAATAGGAAGCATTGATTCATTAGCCACTATTTTGTCCTGGAAGTAAATTGCTAATTTTTGACAAGTGCTCCTAAAGAGAAAATAGGTTCTCCTGGTAAATATCCTGCAGGAATTAATGTTAACATAAATACCTCATTATAGTTCTGTGTCATGAGAAAGCTACAGTTGCTCTGATTATGGCTATTTAAAGAGAAGAATTCATCTTTGCAATCGATAACACATCCCTTTCCCGCCCCTCCAGGTGTTCTATTTGGTTTGTGAGTGCTGTATTGGTGATGATTCTTCATTAAATACACTGGTTGAATAGAATGAAAATAATACAGCATTCTATAAATAAGTAAAGTCACCTTGAACTGCGAGATGGGTGGCAACTCAATTTAATAATAAAAAAGTGTTAAAAGAGACAAAGTAAAATGGGAAATTGTCTCTATGAGACATCTTTTTTTTAATTCAATGGGAATGGAAGTAGTGAGATAAATTGCTTCTTGCATCCTTTATCTAACAATCAGTTTAGTTTTATTTAACTAATAGTAAATTGTAAGCAAGGCTGATGATGGTACCCAAAAGAGCCTTGATCAGGCTTTTATTGTGGTTTAATAGACACCAACTGATTGGTAAGCAGTAGGTTGTATAGCACTTCAATTTATATCTCCAAAAAAATGCTTTGGAGCACCTGGGAGGGCAAATGTAGCACCTTTCTACAACACCTAAAGTGGATGCAACTTTTAGTGGCATCACATGAGAGAGCAGTATAGAATATCAGCACTGGTTTATTTGTGTTCTATCTGCAATGGAAATCAAGATTATTCCCACCAAACAAAATGGAGAATTCTAGGGTTACCTCTCTTCTTCCATAGGGAAGATGTGATCGGTTTGTTCAATTACAGGTGCAATCATCCCTAATTAACATGTCTAATAAAGAAAAGGACTAGAGTGATATGATAGTAGTCTTCCAGTACTTGAGGGGCTGTCGCAGAGAAGAAGGGATCAATGTATTCTCCAAAGTACCTGAGGGCAAGATAGAAATTATTGGGTGGAAAATCATTAAAGAGAGATCTAATCTAGGACTGAGGAGAAATTTCATGGCTGTGAGAACAATTA
>JANHFO010007213.1:247545-260956 GCA_032468095.1 Pareas carinatus
ACTAGGGGTGACATGATAGCAGTATTCCAATATCTCAGGGGTTGCCACAAAGAAGAGGGAGTCAAGCTATTCTCCAAAGCTCCTGAAGGTCGGACAAGAATTAACGGATGGAAACTAATCAAGGAGAGAAGCAAGATAGGACTAAGGAGAAATTTCCTGACAGTGGGAACAATTAATCTTGGAACAACTTGCCTTCAGAGGTTGTGCGTGCTCCAACACTGGAGGTTTTTAAGAAGAGATTGGACCACCATTTGTCTGAAATAGTATAGGTTTTCCTGCCTGAGCAGGGGGTTGGACTAGAAGACCTCCAGGCTCCCTTCCAACTCTGTCATTCTGAATAATGCACATAAATATGGGTGGGGTTTTCTTTGCACTGTTGGAGCTGCCATTTTGACTTTTTTTACCACAACTTACAGATACCTCTAATCAAGGACTTCTCTCGAGTCCCTAACCGTTCAGCTTGAAACAGAGCGCAATAATTTTTTACAACATTTAATTTTACTTTTAATACCCCCTCAAAAGAAAAACAAAGGGCAAATATTCACACACAAACAGAGAGAGAGAAAGAGAGAGAAAGAAAGAGAGAGAGAGAGAGAGAGGAAGAGAGAGGGACTATTACATTGCACACTGAAGATAGCACTTTGTCTGTTTTTAAAATCAATCACAAAGCCTTGAGCACATGAAATCATATTCATCAGTATTTCGATCGCATCGATAAAACACTAGTTCATAAATATCTATAATCCAGGACTGTAAGTCAGGAATAGTTTTATCCTTCTAATGTTTAATAATTGCCTTCCTTGCCATCGTCAACGTGCAAGAGATCCATTACTTCTCATTTAATGATCAATTCTCATTTTTGGTGTGTAATTCAGAAGCTCAGTCTCATCATTAAACAGCAATGAACTTTGTAACACAGATTCACAGTTTTATGAATATCAAATCAAATGGAATATTAATTGAGAACAAGTCGTTGTTATAGGAGGGAAGTATTCTCTTGTCCTTATTATATTTCCACTGAAATGAAGTTGGTAACCAACCTTTTTTGCCCTTTATCTCTCATGTCTTGTCCACATGGAAAAGAAGCTTCTACAGAGTGATATGCGCAACATTTGTGAAATATTTTACCAACAGTTTACTTGTATAAGATGTTCTACAGGTTCTCCTTGACTTACGACGACAATTGACCCTGAAATTTTGGAAGCCATGAAGTGGATTACCACATGAGCTGACTTGATTTTACAAACATTTTTGTGACAGTCATTGAATCACCATGATTATTAAGCAAATCATAGGATCGTTAAGCAATTCATGTGGTCATGAAGTGAATTCAGCATATCCAATGGTGTTTTGTGTGAAAAAAATGGCCAAAAAAAAGGTTGCAAATTGCAGCCAATTGACTGTGGGACACTGCAACTGGTTGTAAATGCTCTGGTTGTCCAGGCCCCAAAATATGATCCTGTGACCACGAGGGTACGTGCACTAGTCGTAAGGTTGTTTATTTATTTTATCAAATTTATGTAGCTACCCATCTCACACAAGGTGACTCTGGCTGGTGTAGAACAAAACCCACCATTAAAATTGGATATAAAAATCCATTAAAATAGTTCAATAATCAACATAGGTAAAAGCAACATTGTGAAAGGGCTAATTAAGATGTTGTATGTATTGACAGAAGAGAAAACTTGTAGCTTAGGATTGAAATGAGAAGTTCTTGGTGTTCTCTTAACTTAGCTGCATCAAGCGCAGGAAAATTAGGATGTCCAGGCAGTTCAAATGAATATAAAGATTTATTGCAAGCTTATACTCTATATAGGAATCTGAACTACTAACAATCAAAGCAAATAGGTGGTAGATAAGAGTCAATGGAATTCAAGGTGGGCTGGATTTAGATCTTTTGTGGGTACGAAGGGATCCAAGACTGATGATGTTTTTGATCCCTCTCTCAGGCTCAGCCTGGTCATCTCCTACGGGTTGTTTTTTTGCAAAAAGATTGCAGGTTGTTTCCTGCAACCAACAATCAAGCTCAGAGAGCACCCAGGACACCTCAAGGTCACATGGAGTAAACCCACCATGTGGGGTCTCTACTGTCAAGGGAGCAAAAATCTGGTTTTGAGGGCTCTCTGAAAAGCTATTAATAGTTGGGGTAATCTAACTGATGTTCCAGAAGGAAGTTGCCAGAGCAGAAAAGGCCCATCTTCTGGGATCTATCAGATGAAATTACTTTTTTATTTGTAAGAATTTTTATTGTTTTCAACAACAGACAAAAAATAAACACAAAAAACATAAAACCCTATATTTCAACATTCCAATCAGCCTCCGCCAACTGGATAAACATATTATCTATCATCCATCATACTTATTCAATCATGTTCATAGAATTGTAAACCTATTCCTTCCATCTTCCATTAAACATTTAAATTCACATATTATAAGAAAAGCCATTTTTTCATGTATATAAATGTTTGCCTCAGCTATGTCCTGATTTACCAGTGCTAGCCTAGATTGTAATTCTATCAGTTTTACTCCATTTTATAATATTTGTATTAGATTTACTTTTAAGCATCCTAAATGTTTCTCTGTGGTTATTTGCATATCGTATCTCTACTTTTTTAGTCTTCATCTAGTTCCTCATTGTTCTTCTTTACCTTAAGCAAGCAAATCAATTTTAAGCTTCTATATGTTTTAGATAAAGTCATATTTTTACAACATCCACAATTTCTCAATTTTCTGTTCATTTAGTCTAAATCTATTTCAAACATAAAATGTCTTAAGCATTAACTATATTTTCCTTTTAGATTCAATCCTCTTAATCCCTTTTGAGCATCACAACACAGTAACAAGTTTGTCATTTAAGTCTTAGGTGTTTTCTCCTTTTATAAAACATCCTATATAAATCACTGCACAATATCCAACTTATCATTTTATACTATCTGCCATTTTTTATCATGGCACTCACTAATATCCTAATTTGTCAATACAATTCTAGCTTTCATATTCAATTCCTCATTTACAATATTTTTATCCGTAAGTCATTCTGTGTATCACAATACAATAGCAAATTTAACCATGGCATTTTATCATTTTTCTGTTAAACCTATTTCAAACATCAAATCCATATTGAAACTTCTTAAACATTATATATATTCTCTTTGTTGTAAAGCATCCTATATAAATAATTACACAATCAAACTTATCATTTTAATCTATAAAACATTTTTGGCTGCTTAATTAATCACTTATGTCCTAATTGCCAATATGATTCTGCATTTCATGTTCAGCTCCCCATTTATGATATTCTTATCTGTCCAAATTTTTTCCATATCTTCAACGTCTGGGTTTCTTTTTTCTTCCGTTTTGTGTCTGTATCTCTCAATCTCCTCCAATTCTCCTTTCTTATTTTTCTCTAAGCTCTCTCAGATCTTTCTATTGGGATCTTGTATATCTTTCGAACTGGTCTGTACATTCCTTTTCTTAGCTTACTTCTTTGTTCAGCTGTACTTATCATTGTACTCATTGGGATGGTTAGTACTCTCCTTTTTAAGTCCTTTCGCCTTTCCCTGATCATCCTTTGACATTTTGGGTGATAATTCAATTTTTTATTCTGAAGTATAATCACATCTCCAGCAACCTGCTGTTTTTCTTCTGTTCTTTCCAATTTGTCAGTGTAGTTATCATCCATACTGCAATCATCCAACTTTTCTTTATTTCCACTTTTTTCTTTTGGCTTTAGTATACATCTGTCATCCAGCTTTTTTGAAATCTCTTTGAAATTAGTTTCTTGTGACTCCGTAAGTGTCATTAACATCTCCCATATGCGTTTTGCCATTTGTGTTACCATTATTATTTTTTGTATCAGTCCTTCTTAATACTTTCCCTTGCTTTACAGCAGGCTATGTAAGTCCAAATATTTCCTTTCTTGCCTCAATAAACAATTCCCAGCTGCACTCTCACGCTCAGGCTTTCTCTAACTTTCACTTCACCACCAGATTTAATTTCTATAAAAAGCATCCACCAACTGACCTTAGGAATTTTCCACTTTCTTATAGTATGGAAATAATATCTTTTAAATTTCAGTATAAGTAAAAAGTTATTTTCACCTTTCTAGACTCTTTATTTCAGTCTGGTTTTTTTTCTCCTTTTTTAAAAATAAGTAACCCCTTCCATTTTCAGTCACCAATTTTTTTCCTTCTTTCAGGCATTAGGTCTTTTTAAAATCTTCTTTTTAATCAGGTAGAATAGTCCTTTTGGAGTAAGATTTTAGTAACTCAGGTGACTTGATGTTGATTTGAGGCTTTTTTGGGGGGGACAGCTTGCTTTCAAGCCACTCCATTACTGCTTTGCAGCTCATCTGCGGCTAAACACTGCAATGATCGCAGCCCAGCATTGCAGAACTTCTGAGGGGTTTCTTCCCAGCTCCAGGGCGGTCGCCACCTCCCCTGGGACTATGGAACATCCCCTCTCTTCATTGCCTCTCAGGGGCAGCTTTAGAGTTGGCTCCTGGATCGGAATTGACCCCATGTGCAAGCTGTGAGGCAGCTCGACTCTGGAGCTTCCTGAGTCTGCTGCCTCGCCACCGTGCCGTCTGCTGGAAGTCCAGGTGGAATTTCTTATGGAGAGGACCTGCAACATGCATCTCCTGATAAATCTGATGGAATTGGTCGAAGTAATCGGAGACAATCCAATCACATATTTTAAAGGTGTGATATGTGTTCTTCTGGGAACATCCATAACTTTCCGTGCCACTGCATTTTGCACCACTTGAAGTTTCTAGATAGTCTTCACGGTCAGCCCCATGTGAAGAACTTTGCACAAGTCTATCACATCTCAGATAAACTGACCTTCTATTAACTGTCCACCCAATTACAAGAATTACATTGGCAAGAAAGAGCTTGCTAACATGACAGCAGGAACCAGGGCTAGCTAGGGTGGATACTTGAGAACCAAATCGAGCATCGCAATTGACATCATCTGGGTGAAAGCAGAGGGCCATGTCTATATTTGTTTGGAGAGTGATGGGAAATTGAAACATGGCGGTTTTCTTTTTTGTTGGAAATAAATCCCACGTGTGTGCCATATGCTCTCAAAGGGACAGCTTTGATCCCCTGCCCACGCCCTGCACCATCTGGAAATCTGGTTGTTAAATGTCACAATCAAAGCAAGTGAAACTTGGACGCTTTGGGAAATCTGGTCTACATTTGGGCTGAATTGCAGCTTGGAGTGAAGGGAAGGAGAAGCCAAACGTGGTGGATGCAAAAGCTCCATCTTCCCAGATGGATTTTCTGAGACCTCAATCTCTGCATTAATTGAGGTTGCAAAAGCGGCCTGCCTACTCACACTCAACCCATCTGCATATGTGCAGGGCAAGGTGGAATAATGGGAGAAATGAAATGCGTAGGAATCCAGCATCAAGAGGGAACTAATTTCCAGACTGAGCTTCTCATTCGGTTCGTTCGTTTATTATTACAGTTCCACTCTGGTTTTCCTACAAGGGCTCAAATATCTGAGCACAAGTTAAATGTGAGCAGTACAGATAGTCCTCAACTTACACCAGTTCGTTTAGTGATTGTTCAAAGTTAACAATGGCCCTGAAAAAAATGACTTAGAACTCGTTTTTCATACTTACGACCATTGCCCCCTCATGATCAAAATTCAACTGACTCATATTGATGATGGTCGCCGTCTCCCCCTGAGTCACTCCCTTGGGTGACCTTCTGACAAGCAAAGTCAATGGGGAAACCAGATTCACTTAACAACCGTGTGACTAATGTAACAACGGCTGTGATTCACTTAACAATGGAGGCAAGAAAGGTCGTAAAATGGAGCAAAGCTCACTTAACAAATGTCTCGCTTAGCCACAGAAATTTTGGGCTCCACTGTGGTCGTAAGTCGTGGAATGCCTGTAATGACCGCCGTAATTGCAAGTGCCTAAATCACAATCGCATGACCGTGAGGATGCTGTGAAGGCCGCAACTAAGAGGATAAGTCATATGTTTCCGTGTTCGGTGCCATTGTAGCATCAGTCACTGAATGAGTGGATGTTAAGAGAGGACTGCCTGTAACTGGGAGAAGAAAATTGGTCTGAGAAGTAGCAACTGGCTTAAAAACACTCTATAGGTTCCATGTTTCCCAGCAAGAATTTCTTCTCTAAATCTAGGATCTTAGCTAATGCACTCTCCTGGTTCTTCTCAAAATCATCTGATTCAGATGTTCAGAACGGTCTAGCCATACAAGCTACCCTGTTTCCTGAAAATAAGACCTAACCAGAAAATAAGCTCTAGCATGATTTTTCAGGATGTTCGTAATATAAGCCCTACCCCCCAAATAAGCCCCAGTTAAGTTCGTCAACCAGAAGGACACATTCCCCTGAAAATAAGACCTAACTGGAAAATAAGCCCTAATGCGTCTTTTGGAAGCAAAATTAACATAAGATCCGTTCTTATTTTCGGGAAAACACTGCAGAAGGAGTAGGTAGGAATGGATGAAATTCTCTTCTTGCACTTTGTCTGAACGTAACCATCTCTGCAAAATGCACTGGATTTGTCCTGCTTCTTCTTCCATTGACAAATGTTTCTTCATTGACTATTGTCTGCATGACTATTTTCATTCAACGCTTCTGTAATTTTTCCAAACAGATCCTTTTCTTTTTGTTAGAATCATCTCCTAACATAATTTTTTCCGATAGGCCTGTTTTGTCTCATTGATGGGGATGGGTATGCATTTGTGCAGGCGTGTGGGTGTGTTTATTGGGGAGCTGTGTGGCAGAATTTGGAAAAGATGTGAAAGCCGAAGGATTATTGTTTTTCACTTCATGTATTAATTTGGGAAGTGTGAATTAACTCAGCTCATTTTAAAATGCAAACTAAGTAAAGCTAATCCCCTTTCCTAATTCACATCATATGTTTGAATCCTCTAGTACAGTGATGGCGAACCGTTGAGAGACCGAGGGCCCAAACTGCAACCCAAAAGCCACTTACTTATCACAAAATGCCAATGCCGCAACACACACACACCCCGTGGCCATTGGCACCCCCACCCCCTGCGGCCATTGGTGCTCCTCTGCACCCAACCCGCAGCCTACCTGAGCAAGCCACAGGCCTTCCAGAGGCATGCCCCGGCTTCTGCGGCCCACCACAGGCCTCCCGGCAGCCTATCTCAGCTTCTGCAGCCCTCTATAAGCCATGTTCCTCTCCAACCTACCTCCTCTCTTCTCTCACCTTTGACACAGACTCCATGTCGCCTGTAAGCTGCCCGCCTTACCCCAGACAGGGGACGGAGGAAGCACTCCCATTGGGCTGCTGGGCAGAGGGGCGGATGATGTCAGAAATGTCCTCGGACACACGTGGAGAGAGGGAGGGGAGCCCCACATCCCTCTGGCTTTCTAGTAAAGAAATCTGTACTAGGGGGACAGCGTGGGTGCCCACAGAGAGGGCTCTGAGTGCCGCCTCTGGCACGCATGCCATAGATTTGCCACCACTGGTTTAAGCTGTGCCAAGTAAAACTGCCTTTTGCAATTGACTGATGGTGGGTTTGTCAATGCCGTTGGTGTTCAAATGGTGCTCCAGATGTTTTAGGAGTGTATCCAAGTTCAAGGTGGTTTTTTCCGAAAGGCAACTAGAATTTCTTGGTTTTATTTTCAAAAACCTTTTTATTTTTGAAAAAGTTTTCCTTCTCGTCCCAGAAGCTTCTTCACTTCCGAAGATCACATCGAACTAAAGAAGCTTCTTGGATGAGAAGCAAACTGTTTTCAAAGAAGAAAAAACAAGAAAGTCCAGTTTGATTTTAGAAAAAGCACTTTTAAGGGCAACCCTGACCTGAATGATTGAGAATCTCCGTAGACAATTGCATCCAGTGTGCCTTTTACTATTAGCACTACCTTTGCTTTCCTTTGCAGATCTTTATATTTTGTGATTTTCTGCAATTCTGCTTGTATTCTGCTTTTTTCTTTCTTTCTCCAGGTACTGCATTGACCACTATCCAGACGTTTTGTCATTTGATAAGTTTGGGTTGTTATATGGCTTGTTTGTTTGCATTCTAAATTCTAAAGATTTTATCTTATTTTTTGTTACTTTATCTATTATGTGGTAGCACCAATTCTTGCTTGCAAGCCAATGGTATTTCTTGTAGATATTCCAAATGTGCCATAGTTACTACTTTGTCATGCCGTTGTTTGTAGTCAAGTCTGTGTGATCTTCTTGCAGCCGCTAACTATGTGGTCCATTGTTTCTTCAGCTTCTTTGTAGAGAAGGTGTTTGCCATCGGTTGCTGTTTTTTCAGTTCTCTCTAGCTTTATATGATTATTATTATCTGTTCACAACCATGTGCTATTGCTTCAAGGGCTCCAATCACAACTGGTATAACATTTATTTATTGTGCTTTTGTGGCATAGTCAGCCAGAGGTTTACACTGGATTTGGCCTTAGTTCCTACTCATCAAGTCCTTCCCAAGGACTGAAATAGGCAGATGCTGTTGTTTGATGGTATCATTGTAGGATATAATCCGTTCTGACTAAAGCTGCCTTTTGCAATTGGCTGATGGTGATTTTATCAATATCAATGATGTTATTAAGCCCTGGTGATGCAGTAGTGAAAGTGCAGTATTGCCAGCAAACACTGCCCATAGCCTGGGGTTCGATCCTGATGAGTCTCAAGGCTCACTCAATCTTCCATCCTTCCACAGCCAGCAACATGAGGACCCAGATTGAGGGAGACCATATTCAAATAATACTGCAACACTGTAAACCACCCCAAGAATGCTATCAAGTGCTATTGGGCACTTTATAAGTCTAAATGCTACTGTTGTTGTTGTTGTTGTTGCTGTTGTTGTTAATAGTAATAATCCTCCAAAACGATTCATTCATTATTCATTTCCTACTCACTTACGTCTGACTCATCACTATATCTCAAAAACCATAAAAGCTACTCTACTGACATTTCCTACAAACCTTTGCTTCCCATCTGGGAGCAAAGTGCAACAAAAATTTCTGAAAAAAATATTTTTAAAGGCGTTATTTGCCATTTATTGTCAAACACGGCCAAGGAAACTACTGCGCATGTGCCAAGACTCAAGCAGATCGGAGTTGCTCTGCCTCTGAAGCCACTGCGCAGGCGCTGACCCTTGCCGAGGAACTGTAGCAATGAGGAGGAGGGGCAAAGGAAAGAGGAATAGGAGAAAGGCAGGGAGCGGAGAGAGGCAGACAGACAAGACAGACAGAGCTGGAACGAAGGAGGAACGGTTGGCGAGAAGGGGGAAAACACCGCAAAACAGCTGACCACTGAGAGGACCCGTAGCAGAGCACGGGTACAAAAGGCTAGTTATTACTATTTGTAAAACACTGGGTTTTTTATATTGCAGTCTCAGGTGAACTCCATCTGATTTTGATTTTAATGTTAACCTTGCAGGTAAATCACATTGCTTCCCCTCTTGGCAGGAGTCGCTGCCAGTAAGTTGGCGAGAAGCACCTCATGGAGAATAAATGTCAATGGGGAGTGGAGAGAGAGAAGGGGGTGAGAGATGAGAATAGCACTGGTGCAACTTTATGGCAGCTGAGTCTAGAGATGCCTCTTGGCCTAGCAGCCTTAGTTGAAAGGAGCATGAGTGAAAGCTGATACAGGAATAACGATGCCATGGCACAAGCCTGGGAATAATTTAATTAATTGCACCGAAATTTCTTTGATGAATAGTTATGTGGTAATAAGCATGAGGTCGAGCAGCAAAATGAGTTTCGGCTTTTTAATGGGCCGGCACAGCTGCAGTTTTGGAAAGGTTCCCGTTTGGCCTTGTTGTTTTTTTTCCATCCAGCTCTCTCTCTCTTCATTGTTTTACATTCTCTTGATTTCTGCTTATATTGGTAGTCCTCAACTTACAGCCATTCCTTTAGTGACGGTTTGAAGTTCCAACGGTGCTGAAAAAAAAGTGACTTCTGACTTATTTTTCACACTGATAACCATTGCAGCACACACACACACCATGGTCACGTGGTCAGAATTCAGACGGATTCATAGTTATGACCGTTGCAGTGTCCCAGTTTCATGGGATCCCCAGTTTCCATCCTTCTGACAGGCAAAGTCAACGGGGAAGCCGTGTGACTGAACTGAACAATCCACTTAACAAATGGTTATAAAATGGGGCAACACTCATTTGATAACTTGGCGATGGAAATTTGGGGTTCATTGAGGTTCATAGGTTGAGAACTACCGATATTGTATCCTGTGAGTTTCTGATCTCCAGGCCTGGGATAGCCTGTAGCACCCACTTCACTCCTCTTTTTAATGTTCCCAAATGCCCTTACCAGCCACAGTTCCTGAGTATGATGATATATTTTTTTTCATGGGCGGGGGGGGCTTTTTTGGTCTAAAGGGCAAAGCTAACATTCCACTCAATCCCACTCAGCGCCTGGTGAACTCACGGGCTGTGCATGTAGAATTTTTTGAAAAGAAATATGGAAGTGATTTGACACTGGTTTCCACTGGGATGTTTTCTCAATCTCCTAGTCTCGTTTACAATCCTGGATTTCCTGGCAGTCTGTCATAACTATGTCTGACCCAATTATTTTTTAACAACCAGCCAAAAATCATTGGGGAGCCCCTCATATCAGCTTAATATAGAAGTCCCCTAAAATTTCAGACAGAACTTCTGAAAGAAATCATAGTCTCGAATAGAATAGAATAGAATCAAATGGAATGGAATGGAATGGATTGGAATGGAATGGAACTCATACACGACAAAAACATTTGGACTACACAACTTGACCAGGGCAAAGCAATAGATGCAATCTACACAGACTTCAGCAAAGCCTTTAACTCAGTAGTACATGACAAACTACTATTAAAACTGCGCTCTTGCAGCATTTCTGAATCACTACATAAATGGATAGAAGCATTCCTGTCAAACAGACAACAAGTAGTTAAAATAAGGAGTGTCACATCAAACCCTGCACCAGTTAACAGCGGTGTCCCCCAAGGCAGCGTTCTAGGACTCACCCTATTTTTAATCTACATAAACGATCTTTACGATCACATCAAAAGCAACTGCGTTCTCTTTGTTGATGACGTAAAGCTATTCGCAACCACTGACAACACTGCTACCTTACAATGCGACCTTGACTATGTGTCCGAATGGTCGAACAATTGGTAACTTCAAATCTCTACCAACAAATGCTCTGTATTACACATTGGCAAAAAGAATCAGAACACTAAATACAAACTGGGTGGATACAACCTCGTAGATGACCCTCACTCTGTCAAGGACCTGGGAGTACTCATCTCAAAAGATCTAAGCTCCGGAGCTCACTGTAACAGGATTGCCAAAAAAGCATTAAGAGTTTTCAACCGAATTTCAAGAAGCTTCTTTTCTGGTAATATTGAACTGCAAACCAAGGCATATAAAATTTTCGCCAGACCAGTTCTCAAATGCAGCTCATCTGCATGGAACCCATATTGTTTAACATACATCAATACAATTGAACAAGTCCAGAGATATTTTACGAGAAGAGTACTCCATTCCTTAGCCCGCAATAGAAGACCTTATGCCACCAGAAAGCTTAGAGCTACGCCGCCTATGGTCTGACCTAAGCCTAGCACACAAAATTGTCTGTTACAATGTTCTACCTATGAATGAAAACTTCAGTTTCAACCACAATAATACACGGGCTAACAACAGATGCAAACTCAAAGTGAACCGATCCAGACTCGATTGCAGAAAATATGACTTTAGCAACAGAGTTGTTACATCCTCAAACCTTCAAATCTTTAACCTTAAACTAGCTACTATAGACCTCACTCCATACCATAGGTACACTAGCGTGCTTACTGTCCCTGTCCTACTGTCCCCATTTATTCGTATTCATTTATTATTATGCATAGGCTTATACTTATCTATATCGATATGTTTATATAGTATGTTCCTGCTTATACTTGTTTTTCTCATATATACTTGACTAAATAAAATAAATAAAAATAAATAGAATTAAAGTAGAGTAGAGTATAGTAGAATAGAATAGAATAGAATAGATTTGCCAAGTTTATTTTGACACACAAGGAATCTGTCTCCAGTGTACATGCTCTATTCTTACATACAGGCTATAATTGACTAACTGTGAGTATAATCATAAGGCTATAATTGACAACAGTGAGAAGGGTAATAATGATATATTCCTACTAGATAATTTAACTGTGTTGTGGAAGTTGGTTGTTTAGCAGATTGGTGGCATGGGAGAAGTAACTGTCATCGTGTCTGAGTTGTTTTGGTTGGCAATGCCCTATAGCTGGAGTCCAGAGGGAGGAGGTTGAAACAGATTATGTCCAGGGTGTTAGGGGTCAATAATTATTTTCACAGCTCTTTTTTCGACTCGTGCAGTGTACAGTTCTTCGATGGATAGGGGTGTAGCTCCACCCGTGGCAAGTCATTGCTCACTCTATGTCACAAAGTCTTGGAGAAACCAAGGCTCTGTTCGATTCCAAGGGAAATCACTTGAACCATCCCATCTGAATAAATGTTTGAATCAAATCTCTTTGTTCTTGAATGGGGTAGCAATCCTACTGAGAGAACTCTGTGGGTGTTTGTGAACTCACAGCTCTTGCTTGAAGAACAAGGCCAACTATTACCTGTCCTCAAATTCATCTGATGAGCCAATTACAGCCTTTCCTGAACAATGAATCCCTTCTCATGGTCACTCAGTTGCATGGATGATCACAAGGCACTATATATGCATCTGCCCTTGAAAACTATGCCATCTAAGGTGACTTTAGCAGTATGCCATCTTTGTTGCAGTGTCTACCTTCTGGAATAGCATCCCTCTGGATATACAAAGTGCCCTAAACGTACCATTCTTTAAACAAAACTTGACGACATGGCCTTCCCTTCACTCCCCAGATGCTAGGTTAGGAAGAGTATGCCACTCTGGGAATGTTTATTAAGGTGTTTGGCATGTGATTCTCCAGGTTATGGTCTTCTTTTTGGGGGGGGTTGTTATTTATCTTGTACACTGCCCAGCCTTGTGGGAGCTGAGCGGCGGGGGGGTATCGTTTTGATTTTCAAATAAACAGCTAAATCCCACCTGAACCTGAAGTCTCCGGAAATTTCCACCACTACCACTAATTAACAGATGGATTATTTGCAAATCTGTACAATTTACATTTCTATGTAAATGAATTAGGGGCCATCAACTAGGGTTACTGTATCTGGGCTGCAAAGTTCTAGACATCCATCAAAGGAAGCAGAATAGTTTATTTGTGTCATATATGTGGATATCTGTATAATTTTTATTATGTTTTAGGTAGGGTATATTGAAGGGATTACCTCTTGAGAGCTGAATGCAATGCAATTTCATTTTAATGTATGCTGATTAGTGTACATTCAAAGTGACAATAAAGTTCTATTCTATTCTATTCTATTCTATTCTATTCTATTC
>JANHFO010007216.1:34302-47644 GCA_032468095.1 Pareas carinatus
CCGGAAAGTCTGAACCCAATCGGTTCAGTACTTTCCGGGATCACTTACCAGACACAAACGTGCCTAATTTTTTATATTTATTTAATTTAACTATTTTAATCTAAGAGCTACTCATTCAAGAAAATCTAAAACATAGTTTTTCAGCTGAATATATTACTTTCTGCAGACTGTAGGAAAGCTAGTTTTTTAAAACAAATTTGGGGAAACAAGCTTATTTGGGAACAGGTATCTGTGAAATTCTTTCTATCAACATCTCAAAATAATACAAGGACTTTTACATTGGGATTTGAACTTATTTTGTCTCATTCTCCTTTTAGTTTTTTTCCTGGTGAGAATACCTGAGCTATAGGTATCCACAGGTTACAATGGCAATTAGGAACAGAATTATCATTAAACAATGCAGCTGCATAGTATATCATGTGACCACATTGCTTATTGATGGCAATTATAGCAGTCCCAGTTGCTGTCGCTAATCAAGACCCACACCAGTCTTTAAGCAAGGACCTCACATTGTGATTTCTGACTTTCTGCGAGCTTCCATATTGGTTTTGTTTGTGGGAAGCTCGCCAATGAAAATTGCGATGTCGCTGTGATTTCACTATGATGCTATAACTACAAGACCTGTAAATGTGCCTTGAATGCAGTCATGGGAGCGTGGGGTTTCTGTGACAATCAGAATTATGAGTAAGTATCCTTCAGTCAGCCATTGTAACTCAGAATGGTGGCTGAATGAATGGTGACACAAGAACTACTCATATAATGGTCTTGCCATTTAATCAAATTGGGAAAAATTAAAAATGTATTTGATAACTTTATTAACTTCATTTAATTATTAATGTTTATGAAAGAAAAGGCATAATGTCTTAATATGGCTAGAATAGGAGGGGAAGGTAAACCCTTCAGCAGGCTGCAGAAACAGAACTGAAATTATGAAGATTTCAGTTTTGGTTCCTGCAGCCCCACGAAGGATTTCCTCTCCGTGCTTAGAGGGTAGCTGAAATCCTTCAGCAGCATGCAAGAACTTTTGAGAGCAAGAGGGCTGTCTGCCAGGAAGATCTTGCCCCATCCTCTTAATAACCAGGGAGATTACTTAATGGTTGTAACCAGGATTGGCAGGCCCTAGGATTGCAGTCATTGACAAAGCAGTCACACGGCATCTCGCTTAATGACCACTTCACTCAACAGCAAGATTTAAGACCCAATTAAAGTTATAAGTCACCTATACAGTCTTTAAAAATAGAAAAGCTTATCTGAGTAGTTACATAGTTGCTTAGCATTACAATCTATTAATAGAGCATTTCTGATACGCTGCATCTATAACTGCAATTATTAGAGAAAAAATGGTATGGACAAATTAGTGCATATTTTCAAATAGTGTGTCATGGGGAAAAAGTTGACTACATTAACTTCATTCAGTAGAGATTGCCTTTGCAACATTAATACTTTTGCTATTTAAATATTGGTATCAAGGAGCAACTAAAGATGCCTAAGAATTCCAGTGCTACTTTTAAGGCCTGGTTGACAAAAGTATTTTTCAAAGCGATGTAGCTGACTTCAAACCAGGAAAGGCTAGGTCATTAGAAACACAATTATATTTTTTCAAGCAAAAGAAAAGGTAGCTGAAAAAGACCCAGGGTCCAGAGTAAGACTATCGGAAAAATCAAAGAGTCCACTGATTTTGAGTTTTTCAGAGCTCTACATCAGGGGAGTTGATTATTTTTTCTACTTTTCCTTCTCCGCTTTTTTTCAATTTCTAATTTGCCATACAAACCAGTGGAGGGATTTTGAAAGCTTAAATTTTATACTTAAGTTTCCCTACTAAAAATTGTGCTCTAAAATACAAGTTTCAAAACTCATAAAGAATAGACAATTGCACAACAGTGACGCAGAGAACTGACTCTAGATTATAATAGAACATGCAACATACTTTATTTTAACAAGCATTGGTATTATTCTAGATGCTTTCTATAAACTTTTGAGGGGTGAACAATCATAAATTTCCTTTGTAAACTATATCAATTGAAAACTTTTATCACAATTCAAAAAACACTACGAATCATGTAAGAGCTTGGTAGATCATTGTGTTGCAAAACAAATCCATTATATTTATTTTGATGCTAACCTGATACATGTATCTTGGATGAAGGTCATACATATAGGCATGATTTGGAACTTAGATAAAACAGTTTTGGTCCACAGTCATTTGGCCAAGAACGCTATTATTTGTCAACCAAATGCAAAGGTTGTATGATTTGTTAAACCACTGTTAAGCAATGATTCCCATTGTATCTAGATCAGAAAACTGCAACTTAATATATAAAATCAGAAACACTGTTCTTAGTCCAATAAACCATTATTGTAATGTTTGAAGTAGTATTTATACATTTATAAAGTCACAGTATTCATAAATTTAAAAAAACGGCACCCTCTGAATTTTTCTTCCTGTGGAAACATAAGCTCTGTGTGGTAGTATGCAGCATACACATTTTTCTAAAAACTACTTATTAGTTGTGATAATTATTGGTGATTTATTTATGATTTATAAAACTTTTCATCAAACAGCATCTATACAGGAAAATACTATCTATTACTGTCAGTACTTTAGATAAAGTATAAAATAAAATCACAACATACAAGATTTTTGCACACTAACACTCTGTAAAATGTTTTGTATCAGTAATACACTTGCACTTTACACCTGTTCAAACAAAGAACAAATATTTACCAAAATACTTATTTTGACCCTGCGTAAACAAATTTATTCCTATTTTATTCCTATTTCAGGAAAAAGCCACTCCCCTACAAGTAATCTCCATATAGACTAACTGTGACCTTTGTAATCAGGAATTCTTTAAGAAGTGTAACTGGGTCATATACATAGAAAGACCTAATGCATCTCAATGAGCATCATTTGAATCACTTTGGGAAATTTGAGGGAATGAGCTTAGAAGTAACAGCATCATGTAAAACATTCATCATTTCTCCCTGCTCCTTAATAATAAATATAAAGACAGTTGTTTTGACATATTGCCACAAAGGAGATATCCTAATCTTGACCCTTAAACATTCAAATCAGTAGTTTCATATTTCCTTCCTCACTGAGGCTTCCATCTTCTATTCTGGCAACTTCCATCTTCTACTTTGTCAGTTGTCCAACAACTTTTAACAGTGTCTTATTTTCTTGCTTTAATTGTTCATTTTCATCTTCTATATCATCTAGATCCTTTGAGAAAGAATAAAACAAGATACGTTGCTATTAATTAATAAAAGTTCTTTTTATACTGTTAGTTAATAATTTACAATATGTACATATTAGTCCATAAAAGCAAAAAATGGTGAACTACAGACTGAGAGGGCTAACAATCTGGTTGGGAGCTACTTAGTAAACTTATCTATAGATATATTTGTCAAAAACGATTCATTGATCACTCATTTCCCACTCACTGACGTCTGACTCGGCGCTATTTCTCAAAAACCATAAAAGCTACAGTACTGAAAATTCATACATACCTTGGATTCCCATCTAGGAGCGGAATAGAACTAAAATTTCTCAACAGAAATTATTTTTAAAGGAGTTGTTTAAGGTTTAGTGAAAAGGGGAGGAGCCAACCTGTGCTGGGCCAATCAGAGGACGCAGTGGGAAGGGGCATCCACAATTCAAATGCGAAGGTAGTTTCTCCCACAGTCATGGTGGAGGCGGGAGCAGCAAGGCAAGGAGCAGCAGGGTAGGTAAGTCAGGCCTCACTCTCCCTCTCCCCACTCTCCCTCTCCCCACCTTCTGTTCTGGCCGCAGAGCTCCAGGATGCTTCTAATTTGGTGCACGGCCCGTTCTACAGGCCTCCCAGAGCTCCGTGGGTGCAAGAAAAATTGATCCGTGGGGCTCAGCCAGGCCTGCGGAGAGGCCTCCGGCATTCCTTAGCAGCTTCCCAGAGGCCCGTGGACCGATTTTTCCCAAGCTGCAGAGCTCCGTGAGGCCTGTAGAACGGGCAGCAGTGCTGATTATAAGCATCCCAAAGCTCCGCGGAGGCTGAAAAATTGATCTCCGGGTCTGGGGCGAGCTTCCAATGAGGGCCGGAGACCTCTCTGGAGCTGTTCCCCAGGCCAGTTGATCAATTTTTAGGCCCGCGCAGAGCTCGGGGATGATTCTAAGCAGGCCAGCCCCCGGTTTTACAGGCCTCCCGAAGCTTCGCAGGTCCCAAAAAAACGATCGACGGGCCTGTGGAACTCCTCCAGAGAGGCCTCCAACCTTGATTATAAGCTTCCCCCAGACCCGCGGACTGCTTTCGCCGGGCCCGCGGAGTTTTGGGAGGCCTGTAGAACCGGTGGCTGGCCTGCTTAGAAGCGTCCCTGAGCTCCGTGGGGGGCGAAAATTCGATCTACAGGCCTGGGGAACTCAAGAGAGGCCTCCGGCCTTCATTAGAAGCTTCCCCCAGGCCCACAGATCGCTTTTTCGGGACCCACAATACTAAGCCCGTAGTGTAGCGCGGGTACAAATTGCTAGTATTCTATATTTTAAAAAATTAAAATGAAACTTTTGGTAATAGTTTCAAAAGGAAAAATTAAAGATAGAATCCAACTGCTTATTATCTCCCTAAATTTTGGAACCTTAAGCTATTGTCTCAATGTTTGTTTTTAATATTACTTTCATCTGAATAGAAACATTGTGATGATTTTTCAATGTTCGCTCTTACCCATTTCCCAGTCAGCCTAGAAACCTGGGAGTTGTAGTTCAACAATATTCATTTTTTATTATAAGCTCTTGGATTCATTTAAGATCCTTCATGCTTGTAGGTTGAAAGTTACTTTAATAATCTCACCTATTCTTTAAAAGCCACTTTACATACACAAAAGTCCCTATGAAATGCAATTTAATTAATTAATAAGAGACTTTATGGAACAGACAGGTATGAACTATAGTCCCAGTGAACCAGTCTTGGGAACTGGGCCACGCAAGCAGTAGGTGAGCACGTGAAGCTTCATTTGCACATGTGCAGGAGCTAGGTTGCATGCACGAAGCCATCTCTCGCGGTCACCACTACAGCTGGTGTGTGGAACCGGAAAGTTTGCGCTGCTCTAAAGAGCTATCTTACAACTATTTTTAAAATCGGTGTGTCATTCCATGCTCATAGAAAACATTTATCTGTGCAGTATTTAAAGTCAACACCAACCCAGAGGCACATAATCATTCATAAAGAAAGATAATTGGAAGTATTATTTAAAATATATGCAAAATGATTTTTGACTTCTTTAAAATCTATTTGAAACAGTTTTTTTATAAAAATGAAAATATGTTTTGTCTCAGAATTAATGTTATTTGAATTACAAAATGCATCATAAAAGTTGTCTCCACAATATAAATTGAAATAGCTAATCTGCACATTCAGGTTAGTCAATTATTTACAGCAAAACTGTTGATCCTTCAACATATTTTAACTTATTACCCCACCCCACAAGGCTCATATGATAAGAATAGATTGGCTATTTGAAATGTTTCTCAGGGAAAGATTGACCATAAAAAAAGAAACTTCTCGGGTATTATGGAAATATAAAGGAATTCACTAGAATCCTAAAATGTGACCTTTCTAAAAAAAACATGGATACAGTTTATTTCAAAACCTAGGCAAATGAAAATAAATGTTCTATGTAGGTAAAAGAAATCTCATGCATTTTGTTTTGAAACAAAGAGATGACTCACAATGGTGTAAATAATATTAAGACTGTCAGACACCTCTATTTTCTAGATATTTCCATTAGTGGTATATTTATATAAATGCAAATATACATAAATTTACTTGAAACTATCTCATTCTGGCAGTCATCTGTCCTTATAAGCAAAAGCAAATCACCACTGAAATGCTAGCAATGAAAATCAAGGCCACTGTAGTTTTAATTGAAACTTGCTAAAATAATTCAACTGCTTGTTTCATGCTGAAACTTTTAACAGTGTCAGTTTGTCTATAGATTAAGATTGCTTTCACATCTGAAATTAGGCCAAGTTTCTTAAACATTTGTTGAGCAAGCAATAATGGCTTGGTTCACATATTAGATTAATCCAAAAACAAACAGGCATGGCATGGCATGGCATGGCATAGGGCAATGTGGAAACATACCACTAATAAACATGATAAAACTAAGGCAAGTAAAATGCTGTATTATAATTATTTACTGCAATGTAATGTTGTAATGTTTTCAAGGTGCTGATCTAATTTCCAAAAAGCAGATATCAGCTGGAACAGGCAATTCATGCTTTAAGGTCACCTTTCCAATCTGGAGTCTTACAATGCAACACCTATTTATCTCAGGGGAACAAGCTCACCCTGGTTATGACTAGGAAGCTGTAACTTGATATATCTGGAGGGTGGCTAGCTAGAGAAGATGCTTTAAGACATAGTAAGAAAGACCCTTCAGTTAGAAATGAGATTAAAATATCCTACCATTTTGGCCCTGGGTTGTTTAAGCAGTAGTTAAGAGTTCCAAGAAGAAAATAGAACTAGCCTCAATTCTGGTTGTACAAAGCAGTACTGATATTTATTTTCTCTATTCTGCCAGATCAATGTATTGGTTCTAAAGTCAATTTTAAAGGCAAAGGGTTCAGAAAAAAATAATAACAAAAAAGATCTCTTTTGATCTCTTAATGTCATAGACGTCTGGTACCTAATTAGTCAAATGACACTAAAGCATTCATCAATGAGCATGTTTTACTATTTTGATACTTCCATATTTTTAAGCCACCTTAGGCTGTTTGGAAAGGCAAAATATTTCAAACATGTTTTTTCTTCTAATTACTTATTGAAAACAAGTTTCATATTAGAAATACTATCATTTTTTAATAGAAGTACTGTTAAAAAATAGAGGCTTGTTATCTGAATTACAACTTCTATAACCCCTTGCCACAAATTGATTGGGTCTGATGTCACTGGAATCCAAAACATCTGGAGGACACAAAGTTTCCTACTATTGCTATTAGACAGTGCCTGATGTGCTATATAGGTACTTAATTTCAGTAAAGAATCTTTTTACACCTTAGCAGAATGCTCATAAGAACATTCAGTCTCTTAGCTGTTTAAAACACATTCATCCTCTATATTATAGAAGGTGTTGGCCTAGCTGTGACTTGAGGCTTAGATAAGACAATAGCTGAAGCTGGGTGGAACAGATTTCATTTCTTAGTCTAGCTTAGTTATGAATTTGTAAGGATAGTCTTTGGCAACTTTTTTTTCTTCATTTCTCTCAGGTCTTTTGCTGTCAATGTAAGATAGCAATTTTGCAACTTGTAACACTTGAATTCACAATCTGCCGATGTTCAGTCCAAAGTTAACAATAGGGACACTTCTCACACAAGCTCCCATCTTCTGAGCATTAATAATCTGGTGCTATATGGTTCTTCACTATATAATTCTAACACCCAAAGTGATCAAACGCTTTGAAAAACGCCTCAATCCTGCTGGTTGTAAGATGTCTAAAGGTTGATTTGTATCAAAAGGAAAATTCAGTCTTTCTTATCAGCCTCCTGCAGCAAATGCAGAAGCCACTTGGCAGAAATAGGCAATCTGACAACCTATTATTGTATTTTGTTTATAAATGTCTTGGAGTGACATCATGAGGGCACGATTTATAGGTTTCGCTGCTTGTATAGAAAGAAAACAAACAGGAGAGTACTTGATTGAGCAAAGCTACATTTGCAGACCTTTCAAGTACAAAAAAGAAAAGCTACATTTCAGAGTCACAGGAAACCAATCTGAAAATACCCCCGAGTGCTGCTTTTTTCTCCAAAGCAACTGTGTGTTGTTCTGATATATGACCACAACAGTACGGTCACTCTGAAACAAGCCTTTAGGTTAGAACTAGCAGTGACTTGTTCCAAGGTAAGAAACATAGTTTTTTTTAAACCTGCTTAGTCAATAGATGGGGAGGGGCTACTTTTGAATTAAGTGAGGTAGGATGTTAGACAAATAATGAGGGGAATAATGAAGGAAGTGATCGAGTGTTGGTTGTATAAGTCCTAAATTTGGGATACAATATATTCATATTTAAAACAAAACAGTTCATTTTGAGACTGGTCTATAGCTAATACAGTGACATCTCAAGAAAACATCTTTATAATAAGCACTGTGAGCAAGTTTGCTTGCCTTTAAAGTCAGTTACACTATATAACATTATGCTACTCTTAAGCAACTCAATTGTGTAAGCACTTTCTTTAACACTACTCAAATAGTCTTATGTGAGATTATGAATACAAAACCTCTTGAATGTAAAGTGTCCTAAATCTGAACATATTTCAGGAGGAAGCACTTTTGAACTGTTGTTTCTGATGTACTTTTAACATTTTGAATCCATTTATCTAGTGCTTAGATGAACAATTCTCCTTGGCCTAGCTTCTGTAACACTGCTACAGTTTAAACCACAGACATTGGAGAGGTTAATTGAAATGTTATGTTCTTTTTCAAAAACTGGAATTTGCTGTCATTTGACTCATACAAGCAAGATTAATTTCTAGCCTTCTAGCCTATAGAATACAGTTGAAATTCATTTCATAAATGCAAGCCCTCTCCCAAATATGATGCTTGTTGGAGGTTGTTATAAAAGTTGGTGCCCCTTCACACATTTCTTCCAACCTGAAGGGGTTGCGGGAGTGAAAACTGCCAACAAGTCAATTATATCTCGCTACATACTGCAGCCTTCCTCAACCTGGCACCTTCCAAATATGCTAATACGTTTGCTACAAATATAAAAGCCATGCAGAATGGATATTCTGGGAATTGCAGTAACATAGTTGGAAGTATCAAGTTAAGACTGGCTTACAGAACCTAACATGTATTTTAATAGGCCTTTAAACATTAACAGGTATATTAACTTTAGGTATTTCTGCACGTTACAAAGCTGTACGTTCATCAAGAGGTTGTCCAGCAGCTTGATCTTGAAATTGAATGTCAATCCCCCCATATCATCTAGCACTTTAGTAGTCAGATCATACATGGAGTCAATTCTGAAATGTGGGAATTTCCTACATTGGGAAAACCTTTGATTGAAGGCAGCAGTGAACAACGAAAATCATTGACAAGCTGCAGTTATAAATGCAAGCTTTCAAGCCATTCCTATCCAGTTTTACTGAACAAAAGTCCAATTAAATTCCATGGGTCTAGGTTCAACTATTTAGATTGGGGGGAAAAGCATACATACCGTTTGCAGAATGTCATCTTATCTCTAAGGGAATCTTGTGTTTGAAGAATGAAGGGAAATCTTTCTGTTGAACGGTTAACTTGCTCCTTAAGGGGCTGTGCAACATTGGTTTTGGTAAAATACCAACTGAGCAAGGTATCCATCAAGTCAGAAATAAGAAGATACATTTTTCGGTTATTACTTTTCTTGTGTTTTTAAATGGTGGATTAGGTAAACCACCTTGGTTTGCTATATCCTTGTTCAGCATATAAACATTAATCCTATGGAATTGGTCGCAATTGTTTGTTGAAAGTCACTTCAGCACGATTTCCACATATTCAGGAATGAATGGCCCTTTGCATATCTCCACATTATGATCAATTTTTAAAGTGAAACATTCAGTGTGTGTTCTAGGCTCGACAAACATTCACTCCAGCGGTCTCCTTCATCCATCTGTAATGATGTTTTTCCCTGAATCTGGTACTCCATGCTTAACTTTTATAATACGTAAGTGGGATTAAAAATAGGTTTTACTAATCCTATGTATGCATGACAAGAGATTAAATTAAAATGCCAAGATAGGAAATGATTTATTATAGAGAGAAGAAAAGTTTCTCATCCAAAATATAGAAATCTGTACAACTTTGCCACAATCAATATACATGAACTGTACAAATTTACACCAGTTCATAATTTACCCAAAAAAAGATGACTAACAAAGTTCACAAAATAGATGGTGGTTTGTGGAAAAGACTTTTACCAATTAAGTACAAGGCAATTACAAACCAGACCTCCACTTTCTAAAAATAAGAGGTTTACTCAGTCTTAGAAAACTACAAGCTAGCAAATGTACAGATAGCTGGCTGGTAAAATACACCACAGTTCAGACAGTGTCTTTAAATGGTCTCTCTTTAGCCTGTTGGCATAGCACAGCCTGCTCACTTACTACCTTGAAGGCCAATACAAAACATCAACTGAACCATTTTCCCCAGTTCATGGCCACTAAGTGTGACATATGTACAGCTTATACATATTTTTAAGTGCTAGGTAAAAGTCTGGTTGAATAAAATTTCCAGTATTACCATGTTCATAACAAGTCTTGTTACTGAGCTGCCAAAAATGGTAACTTTAAAAAAATGTATAGTGCAAATTCCCTCTGCAACACTTAATGCAGAGAACAATTTTATAGCTATAGACTTAGACTGAAAATGTGTGTGTGCATTTTTTTTAAAAAAAGTAAGCAAAACATCTGGGAGAAAACTGCAGCCTATCTGGGACAACTTTAGGCATTAGGAAATAAAGCAATCATCTATACTCACAGGCTATTAAATCACTGAAAGGTACTGTCGAAACTATGGCATTGCCATTATCAAATCAAATTTACCATTCTATGTTGTGCCAGGTCTTCACAGCTGTGACATGGTTTAAATTCCGTAATCCATCCCCAGAGGAGCCCACCCAAAGTAAAAACCAAATTTATCCATCCATTCTATGATGATCCATCCACAGGCTACTATCTTAACCTGATACAGTCATCATATTGTAGCTCTTTGAGGGGCTGGTTCTGCCCAAGAGGAGTTCTTCCTTACAGCTTATTCGACTGTCTACCATTTGCATGCTGGTGCTACTTTGGCTTGCTCCTGCTGGTGTGACTTCATACAGCACACAGATCGAGCCATCTTCTCCAATACGATAGGATACTTCATACGGGTCAACCCAGAGAGTAAGTTCACTTGGCAGAAGCCGGAACAGTTCCTGGCTGCTAAGTCCAATCCGGTGTGCTGCTTTCCCAATCAGGGGATCCATCTTATGGTTGATACGGATACAGCGGTAGCCTGATCCTTTGCATGGCTTTTCAGGGAACCAGTGGTGTTTATAGTGTTCTACAGAATCGAAAAGAGTAATAAACATCACACTTGGCTCCTCACATTTTAGAAACAGGAATCATTATTTTCGAGTGTTTTAATAACAAATGAGGTCTGTTTAGCATTAGGGCTGACAACCTTTCTTAGTAGAAATTACTATTGTTCTTTATAACCCTTACAGCTGCCTAAGGCTTATAGCAAATGTTATCCAGTGCGTAAGACAATGGAACTGGGGGGGAACAGGATAGTATATTATCTTATTAGTTGATAGATGGAAAAGTAATACTAACTTTAATAAAATATACTGTGAACTATTGAATCATTTTTCTATATAATGCTTGTCAATTAATTCCAAGAATTCATGTTTATATATAGAAATGCCTATCACAATGAAAGATTATGCTCCGAAATCTCTTTCAGAGCTTCTTATCAAAGGCAGACATCTATTTCCACATGTATTTAGAACCACTGATCTTACTGGCACCTTCTCACATTACAATATACACAAACTATTGCATAAGTGCGTATATGAAATTTTATGATCAGCACCAATCAACTTGAAGTGCTAAATAAAGTGCTATTCAAAATACCGTATGAGTGATATACGGTATATTATGATGTAGGAAAATGTAATGTTTTTGTCCTTGAAAGATAGCTTTGTATGGTTTACTTTTTGGGGTGGGGAGGCACCTGAGATCAGGTGGGTTAAGATGTTAAAAACAGACTTCACTGTGCTAATGTTTTGTTCAGACTGCACGTACACACAATCCCATGCATTTACTTATACATGGATTGGCAGACCCTAGTTTCCTACAGGAGATCATCTGTAGAAGGCTCCTCGTACAGTACAGTCAAAAATCTAGCTTAAACCTTCCAGTGCTAAAAAAAACATTTTAAACTAACCTTTCAAATAATTACATTCAGTAATATTTTCAGAACATAAACACATTTTGAGACACCTTTTCCCTATTGCTAACACTTAAAACCTTAATACTTTTACTTAATACTTCATTTATTTTACGTTTACCAGTTCTTTGCAGGTGACACCTTTTAAGATTCAGAAAAAAATAATTCAGTAATATAGTATTTCATTATTACTGTGTAGCATGTATTTAAATTATATTAACCATCTTAACTGAAAGGCACTCCATACACAGTGAATTACTACAAGTTCTTAAGCCATGTTAGAAAGAAAACAAGTTGTCTGGCTTGTGATAAAGCTTCCTGGGGGGGGGGTGAGAGTACAGTTCTAATCTAACCCCCACAGTGAAGAGGGAAGACCCAGATATAGTTCAAACATGTAGTGTAATCTTTATTTTCAATTAACAGATTAATAGGTCATTTTTATTAAACAATTCCCTGTGCCATCTCATAAGGTATGAAAAATATGTGCCTCTGTACCACACAGATAGGTGCATTTAACATTTCCTTCTATAAGCTAATGGAGGAAGAGGAAAGAAAAACAGATCTGGACAGAAATGTGTCCCCCCCCTCCCAGCCTTTAGTCAGAATCTCAAATCTGTCTGTTCTGCAGTCGTCCAACCTCAAGCAGTTGAAAAATTGTAACCAGAGCTCTTCCAGAGAATATATTATGATATACGGGTCTAAGTCACTTGTATCTGGGCAGATTGAGATGCAGAAAAGGGCCATATATCTTAAACGAATTTAAAAAAAGCCACCCAAAACTACCTCGGTCATTTGATATATCAAACCCAGCACAGAAAACATGGCAGAGGTGTAGAGGACTTAGAAAGCGCAACTCGTGTGTTGGTCTGTAGGCCAGTCTAGGCAATGTGATCCTTGTGTGTATATAAACACCAAGAAAGGAAAGAGGAACTGAAGGCAGCCAAAGGGGGCTTTCCAGACACGCATCCCAGTGAAGAAAATCCGGTTGCACACCCGGAGTACTGCCTGAGCAAAATCAAAACCAAACGGAAGTAGGGCAGCAAACCGCCGCGACGTCTTTAGATCGTGGTGGGCTGAAGGGACAAATAGCTGCTTCCTCTGCTTGCACAAAAACGCTCCTTAGTTTCCTTGAAACTGTTTGAAGGCGGTCATCCCCACGAACCCTCCCATCGTGTAAGCAAGGCTTGCACACCGTTCTCCTCCCTTCTCCCAAGCACTGCAGCCTTTCTCCACCGGTTGCCCGGTGCCGGTGCCGGCTTGTCATGGGGACCTTTAGCCCCCCCCCCAATAGCTACAGAGGGCAGCAGGGCTGGGGGGGGCTGAAATGCTGCAACGTTTATTTATTTATTTATTTATTTATTTAGATTTATATACCGCCCTTCTCCCGAAGGACTCAGGGCGGTGTACAGATA
>JANHFO010007217.1:0-18095 GCA_032468095.1 Pareas carinatus
GTTGGTGTGTGTTTTCTTCTGGTAGATAGTGTGTCCTAGGGTGCCATTTGGTTTTTTGTAGATCAGGACGTCCAGAACGGGGAGTTAGAAATCAACAACCAGATCTAAGCTTAAGAAAATGGCATTCTGACCTGTGGCATTAATTCAGGAGGTACCGATTAGGCCAGTTTTTTTCAAACTGCAAACTTAATAAAATTATGCAGGCCATCCTTAAACATTTCATGCAGATATAACAGAATAAGAGAGAGAGAGAGCAGGGTGACATTCTAAAATATGGCAAAATTCAAACACATTTAATAAGAACTTAGATAATTAAAATTCTTAGTTAATCAGTAAAAAAATACAATTGAGGCAATGCCTTGCAATGTAAGATAAAATATATATCTCTTCTAAAAACCCACTTAGAAAAACAAATAACATGTCATTTGGACAGATAAACAATTATGGTTTTGTATATGCAGTTTTGAAATGATGCTATTATCCTTCTATAGACTTTAGTGTAGGACAAAAAGGATATAGATCAAATCAATTTTGGAAAGTAAAAATGTCATTTCTTTGTAAAGGATGTTTTGACCTTTTCTTGGTAGAATTAATTATAAACCCCATGAAAGAAACAAGTAAATATAAATATTTTTCAGTGGCATTTGCTCTGTGTACTAACAGCTGCAAAAATATTCCTCCAGAAAAAAAAATTCTGATATGAAGAATTGTGGGTGTAGAGGTTCAAAGTAGACACAGAGTCATTTGCACAATTAGCAAAAGCTTGGATGGGCCTCTAAATAGATTATAAGCCACCCAGAGCTGCTTGACTGCAAGAGGGGCAACATATGAATTTAATTATATGGCGGAGGGGGAGCTTCTACTCATTCCATCAGAGAACAGTGTGCATGAAATTATCTCATTGGGTTTAGAAATAAACTAAATAAATAAAGTTTAAGTTTCAGATAATTAATGCAGATCTGGAGCCATGGTTGCATCCCCTGAAATTCACTAAAATGATTGATACAAAATTTGGCAACAAAAAAGTCAATTTTCAGCAATGATTTTTCTCTCTCTATCCACTTCTTTAATGAAAACAAACTAAAAAAGCAAGACAGTTAGCCTTGTCTGGAGCAATACTTCTATTTGGCATTAACACTACCTCCCCCATACTTAAGTATCAGTTCTGGCCGCTCCAATAACATCACTGCATTATTACTACAACCTTAGAGATCTTGGAAGCTAGAAGAAGAACAAACTAATAAATACATGCTCGATACCTTGATAAATTTATGGACCTGGTATTACCAGAATAAAGGTTTTAATACACTGCCACAAGATTAAATGAAACTTTATGTAGTCATACTAGATAATATATTTGCTAACACTGCATACTTTGTCAGACAGTTAAAGGGCATCTCCAAAGTAAGAATCTTTACAAACATTGAGATTTGCTTTGAGATTATGAGTATATGTGTCAGTGGACCTGTTTCAATCAAATAAACAATTCATTTTGGGTAAGAAAAGAGCAACAGTGCTGCTTCTACAATAACATCTATTATCTGTTTTTTTCCAAATAACATTTACTTTAAAAATTACAAATCTGACAGTTAATCTAGTGATGGGCACATTTTTGGTTGATTAGTCTAACAATTAAACAACTTGGGCTCAACATTTAAGAATAAAGAACAAAAATGATTAGCCATGTCTTACAGTCTTACCCTTATGTATGACACTTTTCTTCTCTCACCTTATCAATAAACTGTCCTATTTTCTCTTTCCTTTGTGGAATTCTAAGTCTTTACAAACTCTATTCTGAAGAATAGCTGAAAGATTATTTACATTAAAAAAATTATATGGGAGGGATGAGTGATTTTGAAAGGCAATGATATAAACACTGCCTTATTGAGTGGGAAGTTAAAACAAACAGGTCTGTAGATGGCTAGTAAATATCACCATCCCAAAAACTTCTGGCAAAGCAGTAAAGTTTCTTTCATAGCCAATTTTATTGTCTACTAGAAAGATCTGGAATGCTTGTTAACACATTCCCTCATGTGTTTCCTCACCAAATTCTAATTGTTCCAAAATGTATTCATTTTCTTTTATCCATGTTTTGGCAACCTTTTGCTGAGATATATGACAGTATATAAAGCAGAAGTACAACCTTTAGGAATCTCTTCCCCCTGCCTTGCAATCCACTGGGGATTCTGAGAAACCCCATTCTGTCATCTACCACAAACATTCGGTTTTTGCTTAGACCTAACTCTTTGAAGAAGCGAATGCTGATCTTCGCATGGATTCGCACTGCAGCTGATTAACACTGCACTTCAGAGGCAGTTTAATGAATTCATCTCATTAAAACAAGTGTGTTTGGGGGCTGGTTGACTTTTCCTAAAATGTCTTATGATTTATGTAGCAGCAAATTATACAATGATAAATGTGCACAGCAAAGAGGTGGTGTATCTCCCCCAGTAAAATTCACTTTATTTTAATACCATGCTTTGTGTATGCATTACTGCAGTTTCTTTCTTAAGTGGCAGAAAGTTCTCAGTACAAAGTTTGTGCATTATAGTTATTACTACTGTATATTCACTTACAATATCTGAAGTGCTCTGAGGCTCCTCAAAAACACTCGGAATACTAAGGCAATACGAAACATCATAAAAGGAAGATAAATCATCAATTCTGATGAGAAATCAAAAATATCAAATTCACTGCACCCAACAAAATCAATTTAACAGCTCAATCTAGTACAAATTCAACTTCACACAGAAAAAAAAATCAATGACTGACAGAGCTTATCTAGTGCTCCAAAAGCAGAGCTGGCAACAAAGTTTAAGGCAGCAAATTAGCAGAGTTAAAAGAGGAAGCAGCAGCTTGCAATATAAAACACACACTGTGTGGCCTGGGAAAGAAATCATGGGAGTTGCTGCTGGTAATTGCTTGAGAAGGCTGTTCTAACTTATTGTTAGAAGTGGGAGAAAAGATAGGTTGTTGTCAGAGACAATTAGGTATACAATAATAATCTTGACATTTACTATAAACCATGTAAATTCGGTGGTCTTTATGTGCCAAACTTGGGGTCAGTTTCATTCTTTGTTTTAACGTGGGGTACAGGCTGGTGCTCTATCTAGAGTAAAACCATGCTCCTGCACCATGCTCCAAGCTCTATACACTTTTCTTTCTTCAATGTGCTTTAGACCCCAGACTGACCACAAGGCATTCAGAACAAGGAAGAGGATGATGGAACAGAGTGCGTTGTTTTCTAGATAAACACAAATCACTTGGAAAAAAATAGGAGAGGGGAAAGGGCGGAGAGCGGGGGAGGGGGGAAATCCCCAAAGGGGAGAGTTGTCAGCAGCTGTATGTTTTCTTGATTTTTGCCTGGTTTCAGACAGAGGATATTCTATGCAGCTTGGATGTGGAAGCTTTGTGTACTGGTCATGGTTTGTCTACTTTTTGTGTGAGTTTTGTACAGGGAGGATGGAGGCATAAGTGTCTGGGCTTTGGTTCTATGTTCCCTGGTGTGACTATGTGTGTGCTATTAAAGGTTGGGTTTGTATCATTTTACCCATCATGGCTGGCACAAACCATTGCCACAATAGTTTCTCAAATTATATATTTGCTCACAAAGTCTAAAAGATGTGGATATATGCATTAAAGAAACACTAATGTGAGCTGTTCCCAACGGCAAAATTTACCTGCTTTCTATTTTAATGTGAGTTCTGTATTTAAAAGTCTAAAGTGTCTTCAAACAATCAGATTTTGGAATGTCTGTGGGGTTAAGGTGAGGGACAAGCAGCATTTTCAAGGCAAGGCGGAAGGGAGAAGTTTGTTCAGCTAGAACTATTTAAAGGAACTTTCTCGTGCATGCTTCTTTCTTTTCACAGCTTCTATGTGGTTGGCTTGAAGAATCTCTGTGGCAGATAATCCAGCAAGGGAAGAACCAAGATGAATAGCTAGAACACGCCCTCAACCACTTAGTCAAGAGTTATTTGTATGCTGTGACAATGCCACCACTGGAACAAAGGGCAAATTTTACGTCCTGGATTCATTCTTTTTTAAAAGCAAGTTTCTAGGTCTTATGACTGAATTAATATATGTTTGAAAGAATGTGGCAAAGATTGTTGAAATACCTGAAATCAAAGAGATGCATGAATAAAATTCCCATTGCAGAATGGGGAGATTCTGTGCCTTGATTCATAGCTCTTATTTCTTCGCCATGGCTACAAATTCAGAGAAAAGTAATGCGAAATAATGACAAAAATGTCTAGAAAAAAAGATTTTGCAGCATGCACACAAACACATGTAATTATTGTACAAGTTAAATTAATCCTAGAACTCCCTTCCATGATGCGTATAGATATACAGTCACCCCTGATTCACTTTATGCAAGTTCCAGGGCATCTATGTTTACCATGCCCCAAACCCTCTACATATTTCACTAATCTATAGGAATATTCGGTTCCAAACTGACAATAAGGGATCAGAAAATAAAGAACAACTGAACATTGCATTAACATACTGTATACCCCTCAAAAACAGATCCCCTAATAGTTTCCATAGTTCTTTTCGCTTAGCATACTTCAAATAAAAATTGTTTAGTGAAGAAAACCTAAACTGTAAAAACCAAAATCGAAACCCTAATATGGTCTCTTTAATTCTAAGGCATTAATAAGTGATTGGGATGATGTGCCATCAAGCTGGTGTTGACCCATAGCAACCACAGACAATTTCTGCAAGAATATTTGTTTCTAATCAGGTCTTTCCGGTTTTCCAATAGTGCAGCCATCACTGCTGATGGGATTAAGATGAAAATTATTTCGATTGCAATTATGGAGGCTTAGAGTAAATCTATATCACTGTCACAAGATTCCTTTGCACTCTTCTAAAAACTTTGTTCTGCTTTGAATAGCTGCACCCTTCTAATTGCATCAATACACATTCTTCTTAAGGGAATAAAAGAGTTGGAAGGGACCTTGTTAGGTCATCTAGTCCAACCCTGCTCAAGCAAGAGACCCTATACCATTTCTGACAAGTGGCTACAAGACAGCTAATATCTGTGAAGAATGCGCTTTAAAAGTATCAGTGATTTAACATTTTCAGGGTGGTTTTTTCATGCTGAATAAATACAAATCAGCTTATATTATTCAACCAATGTTGAATAATATAGATTCTATTAACTACAAAGGGGGGATTTTATAGATAAAATTATAATGAAAATATAATGATCATTTTGGAAGTAATGGTATAAGAAAACTTAGTTTTACAGAAAGTTGCCAGATTGCAGATTTCTTTTATAAATTTGTAACTGATACAACTCCAATTATTGCTTCAATTGTCCTCTCCTGGTGGATAAAACAAGGCATGCCTTGAAGAATGTGAAAGGGGGAGCACAAATAACAGGAGGGAGTAGGATGCAGGGAAAAAAAACACCACTTTCTACAGCACAGTCACTAATATGAACTTACATATGGAATATCTGAGTGGCATCCTATCAATTCTGCTAGTACATTCCATCCATAGGGGCTCTAAGAACTATGAATCCAAAAATCATTTTCTTGAGAAAAGGTGGGAGATTGCAAATGGGAAAAAAGGCAATATATAGCACTCCTCTGAAATTGTATCAAGGTAGTAGAACAACTATGCAATAAAAGTTTCATCTGGAAATACCACTATTCACCCTTATTTCTTCTGTTTTATAAAACCAGCTATTTTCACTCTTTCCAGAAAGCAGTATGTTGTGGAAAAGGCATACAGTATATGGAAGGTGTATTTGATATCATTCACTCCAAGACGCACAGTAACAGCTATACAGTATAAGTTGATTATTATTCCAGCACATGTTTATTTTCTACTTGAGCTACAAATCACTCTGAGCTATGTTTACATATGAATTGCGCCATTAGTATCCTTCTATTTTCTCAAACATCATACTGATACTTGTATATTCATGTATTTTAAAATAACAAGCAATAGAGAGCAAGGGATTATCAATTTCATTCCATTCCAATATAGGATGTAAGACATTTTGTGTAAAACAATAAAAAATAATTTAAGCTTATACTTTAATGCAAAATAATAAAAAGTTCTTTTAGTACAATAGCAAAAATATGCTAAAATCATATTTATATTGTTGCTGTAAGTTGACAGGGTTCCTGCATTCTTGATCAAATCAAAGCAACTTAGACCAAGTGTCAGATCAAAGTTCAGTGATTTATTGGTACAAGTTGACAGGCAACAATGCCTCCATAAAGGTAAAAGCTGGAATTAATTATTCCAGTATTTCCCCACAATATTAACCAGAGGTTTCTCAAGTTCTGCCTCCCTGTCCCAGGATATCTGTAGCCTTACCCTGGTAACTATCATTTTACAAAGGCAACCTGGATACGTAAGCGGCCAGTCCAATAAGGCCTCAGCTGTAAAGCAAAACAAAGCATACATTCCCAGCTAGTACTTCCTTCTTCCTTTCCCCATTAATCCATGGCAAATTTCTCCTAAAGGAACAGGCAGCATTTTCAGCTAATCATGCCAAGGAGGAATTTGACATTAGTATTATTTAGATAAGAGACCACCTGGAAGTTTCAGACAGTAGACTCTCAGGGAAGTAAAGAAAACCAAAACCAAACTATAAAGACAAATAACTCCTGCATGGTTGCCAAAAATAACCTTTCTCTGAAGATGAGCTTTGCCCTCAGGCAACACACACCGCAGATATAGCAAATAGCAATAGTATCTAGACTTATATACCATCCCATAGTGCTTTACAGCACTCTATGAGCACTTTACAATGTCAGCATTATTTGCATATTGCCCCCAACAATCTGGGTCCTCATTTTACCGACCTTGGAAGGATTGAACTCTGAGCTGTGGGCAGGGTTTGCTTGCAATACTGCACTTAACCACTGCACCATCAGGGCTCCTGAGTATCAGATATATTCTGATTCACAGAAGTGCACACATGAAGAAAGAGAACTTCATTATAAGAATCATCCTTCTGGATGAGTCCAAAGCAGATCAAAAGTCCAGCATTTTTGTTCCTCACAGTGATCAACCAAATGCTTTTACTGCATGGGAAAGCAGAAGGTGGGGATATGCTGTCGCCCGCCTCTGTTTCCAGGCACCTAGTATGTGGAGGTAGGCTGCCCATCTGTGAGGGGATCTTGAGTCCCAGGATTGGGGTCCACTGATAGACCTGTAGGTGATAGCATCTCTAATGTTATGGATGTTCTTGTTGGGTCCTGTGATGGTATTGTTAATGTAGATGTGGGGGCAAAGCAGATATTGGGATTGAAGCAGGGTTTGGTTCCCATGTTAGCATCACTGTCCTGTTATCTCTTATTGCTCGTGAGAACCTACTTCTGGTTGAGGAACTGGTTGTATGAAAAGTTAGACTTGCCACCCTGAGAAAGCACAGTACCATTGGTTCCAGCATGGGCTGTAATTAGTTAATATTTTTGAATAATTTGAGCTGAAAGCTTTAAGTGACTCTCAGTGACTCTGTTGTTCTGATTTTAAGGTCTGTCTTTATTGTAAGAGACACCCTTCCCTCCCCCCCCCGGTAATTGATCTCGCTCTGATAATTTGCCCATTGATCTCATTGGATGGTTAGCTCAGTCTCCTAAATGTCTGGTTTAATGTGATTAAGCCACATTCAGTGTGATCCATTTGACAGAACTGTTCAACTGATGGATGCACACCAGGAAATTGGTTTATTAAGCATGCACAAGAAGATGCTTGCAGAATTGTGACTGAAATGGTATGCAAGGTTGTCAGGGCACCCCTGGCTTATGATCAATGTTGGCCATAAGCAGGTTCTTTGGTTGCAAGGATGGTGCGCAGAACGAAAGTGCCTGTACTAGAAAGTAGCAGTGTAAGCTAGTATTACACAAGCACAGACTGCAATGAAGTATAAAAAACCTATATACTCAGAATAGTCAAACACAGTCCAATCTCAAAGTCAACAGTCCAGTTATCAAAACAGTCAAACAGTCCTTCTACTAACCAAGTTAGCAATTTGTTTTTGCAGTATCTTCGCCAACAAAGTTGGCCAGCAATAAACAGCAATACAGGAACCAAAGCAGAGACGTGGATCACAAAGCGAGAGTCACCAAGCGAGAGAGTGCTTATATACTCTAGGTCCTGGTCTAATTGCGATAGGCGTGGCTCAGCTTGGTTCAGCTGGTCAGCCATTTAGTAAACCAACCTGTAGGGTTCTTAAAGGGATCACAACCCATATAACCCTAACAAAGATGATGAGAAAAATTTGGGAAATGCAGCATAGCAGACCTCTGAGGTTGGTTGGACTGAGAGAGGCCCAAAGTCATCCAGCTAGCTTTCATGGCTAAGACGGAACTTGAACTCACGATCACCCGCCTTCTATCTTGATGTCTTAACCACTTATAGAATTTTTGCATGCATATGTAGCTGAATTTTGGATATGATAAAAATCATATATGAAGAACATAAAGCATGTGTGAGAATAAATGGAATGCACAATGAATGGTTCATCACTGAATAGGAAGCAAGTATGATGTTCCCTTGGATCATTTTTTAAACACAAATGTATAAAGAATGTTTGCGGTGATATGAATAGGGAAAGGAAATGGGAAGTTAAGAAATATGAAATATGAATTAATAAATGAATGAAGAATAATGTACTACTTTTTCCTCCTCTTTTTTAATTTTTTAAAAAAATCTGAGGAAGATTGGTCTGATACAGAGACTAAATGAGGGTTATATTGCAAATTATATATATATATGAAGGCTATGTGAATGAATCCCAGGAAACCAAAAGGGTAAGATGAGGGATGAAGATGCAATGCACTAAATGATGGATGGACATGGTGGAAAAAAGGATGGTTTGCAAGCATAGAAATACATGGGAAACTATAGTGAATAATGTTGGTATAAATTAATTTCAGCTATTTATTTTCCTAATGTCAACCTTTTATTTGTCTTTGACTTTTTTAGTCTTTTTCTCTGCTCTACATAAAGTTGCTTAGATTGAAAGAGTTGTGTATTAATACTATGCATGTCTCCCTTTTTTAAATGAAACAACCACATTGCATAAACTGCTTAGATTTTGTTTAATAACAAACTGATTAGGAAGGTCAGACACTTTAAGAATCAACAAAGCGAAACAAAACAAGAACACATTCAAGAATCTGTTTTATGGTATATTAGTATATTTCTCTGCTCTACATAAAGTTGCTTAGATTGAAAGAGTTGTGTAATAATATTATGTACGTCTTCCTTTTTTTAAATGAAACAAGCACATTGCATAAACTGCTTAGATTTTGTTTAATAGCAAACTGATTAGGAAGGTCAGACACTTTTAAGAGTCAACAAAGTGAAACAAAACAAGAACATATTCAAGAATCTGTTTTATGGTATATTAGGCAAATGATAATCTACAACAGTTAAGGATGGTTTGATGTAATTGAAAAAACAATAAAAAAGGAAGATAGCAGAGTATGATATTTTACATTATATTATATTAAACTTATAGGTTCAAATTACATAAACTGCAAGAGACAAGGTGGGGGGAAATTAAACAGCTTGTGGGATTTTTTTAATAAGTAGAAAAACAGTCAAACTTTGGAATCACAGCTGTCATACTATTAAAAGACTTCTGTATCTGCCATAGTTCAAAATTCTGAAGTTATGAATGGTTTATTGTTTTTCTGAAACTTTCAGTTAACAAAGCAATTTATAATATTTTCACTCTTCATGTCATTAACCTTCAATTTTTCATGCTATCATATATCATTTGTTCTTTTGTGACTTTTAATAAGAAACAGTTGTAGCTGGAAATATACAGTATATATCCATTGAGGAATAGGAGTGAAGAAAAATATCATATGTATGCAACAACTGAGTATTTAAAGATATTTGCAATGTGAAAGCTTCAACAGAATGTGAAGATGCAGAGAGACAAATGTACTCAGGAAACGTCCTACCTAAATATTAACTAAAGTAGCTGAATTAATAAAATGTACTGTACTTGATTTTAAAAAATTGATACAGCGTGACTATGAATCAAAGTTCTCTCTCAATTGTCTTAAGGCTACACCAGTGATTGGAATGACCATGGATGAGGTACCAAAAAAATCAAGTTGATGTCCATAACTGTGTGATTGAAGCCCTGCCTTTTTTAATATTTTCAAACAAACAATGCATTTAGTAAGGGGGCAGAGCCTTAACCACATGGTTGCAACCACTGCCTTGACTTATTTGACATTCTTTTATGAACACACCTGATAGCAGTTGTCAGAACATGGAAAGGAGAAGAAAGCTAACCCTTCTAAGAAATGGGAAATTATCTTTTTTGCATATAGTTTCTAACATCAGAGTAAGGCTAGAGGCCCTTTTTATTTACTATTTAAATACTGCATTAAATATTTTATTTAAGATTTAAACATTAAGATAAATTTCGAAGTAAAACAACAAAATAGGACCAGAGGTAGTTTATTTTTAAAATGAAAACCTGGAAAGTTTCCTTCAAGAGACACAGCCATCATGCGCCTCAGTCATTATTTATTTATCCATCTAAGGTTACCTTGGGCAACATGCAAAATAAAAAGAAGCTAAAATCAGAATCACAATAGAATAGATTAAAAAGTAATATCTGTGCCCCCCAAATCAATTAATTTTTAAAATGAGATTAACAGCTGACATGGTAACTTGTTTTTAATGTCAATCATACTGAAACATAACTGTGTCTAGAATCCCAATTAAGTGACATTTCCATAATGCTGAATGAGTTGAAGAATTATTTTATGGCTTTCTTTGGAACTGCTACTGCTTTCAGTATAGCAATGTTATATTCAATGCCATCAGTTGATCAACTGTGGTTAGAAGACTCAATACATATTGTCTTATAAGAAACAACTAACAAAGTCAAACCAAAAAGAAAACAAATAAAAGGCATCTATAAAGATTTATTACTCACATATCTGAGTACAGCAGTTTTTAAATGTATTGATAAAACTAATATGTAAAAACATTCCCAGTGAAATCAAGATAACAAAAGCATCTTTTCTAACCATAGGCAAGATTCATCTTGCAATCATGATTCATGAAAGGAAGTCCACCAGACAAGTGAGTGCTTCTAATGGAATATTGCAACAAGTGTTTCCTGGGGGGGGGGTGCGGAAACCCCTTTGAACTGACTCTGCTTAAGAGACATATTTTCCCACAAGATGATCAGGGAGATTTCTTGTTACTCAGGCCTTCATGTGTTTTGTAAATTTGCAAGAAAGGTATTGTGACAAAACATTTTTCATGTTAAGGTGATGTTAATATAATACTAATGCCACCATCACATGCACTTGTGCTAATCTTGTGAAACCCCATTCTGTATAAGGCATTTCCTAGAATGGATGTCTACTCTAAGTCTTCTAGAGAAGAATGTAAATATTCAACCTTACTTCTCCCTAATATTTAGAGTGCTCCATTGAAAATGCAAGAGCACAGAGATTCACATGCACTTGTTTTCCTGCACATACTATAATATTCAAAGCCAAGGAAACAAAACAAAACAACAGAGAAAAGACCTGCAAACAACAATTGAGTCTGGAATCCGTTCAGAAACTATCCATGTATCTATATACAGCTTAGAAGCTAAACCACAGTTTAACATTACATCTCAACCAGCCTCGTTTTGGTCACTGACTCTCTTTCCTATGAGTTCATGTCCTTCTTTCATGATTTAATTCAAAGTTAGTACTTTAAATAATACTTGCTTGACTCAAAATATTTCATATACATTATCATTGTACTCTTATAGTTTGAATAACCGGGCAAAGCACTTTTTATTAATGACCTATTGAAGATGTGGGACAGAGGCTGAGGAACAATGATTTGCTTGAGTCACCTTTGAGCTATGGAACTGGGTGGTTTCCTGGATCACAGTTTATTCTCTGCAATTTCCCTACTGTGCTATAACATAAATAAAACTTGCCATCTGACTGTTTTTTATCCTGCTTAATAAGCTTCATCTAACTTCCATTTGTGCTACGTGTTTATAGGTATGTTGCAAGTACAGATGAGATCAAGCTTTGCCCCTACACAATCTGGACCCTGCAGGTTTTCAAAAACCTTTCTCTGAACTTTGTCCTTAGAAGGACTTCAGGCTACCTACAGATCTTACAGTTCTATCCCCGAGAAACACGTAGTACCAGACATTGTGGGCACCGCCCAGGACTAATGTTCTATTTATACAGCTTAGGAGGCCCAATAATTGCAGGGTCAAAATCTCACGTTAAAGCTGATTTTTTACAGCAATCTGCTAAGAGCTTACACCTCTCAAAACATTTATCTACAATAAAGCAAACCCTTTCCCCTTTAATTAGAGAGGGGAACACAATCAGAATACAACATACAAGGGCAGAACCAAGTTGATTGTATAAAAAAATAGAGTTAAAGCACCAGGCTAGAAACCAGGAGACTTGAGTTCTAAGTTCCATATTAGGCAGGAAAGTTGACTGGATGACTTTGGACTCGTTGTTCCATCTCAGCCCAACCCACTTCACAAGGCTGCTGTTGTGGGGAAAACAGGAGAAGGGAGGAATATTAGGTATGTTCGCCACTTGAGTTATTTATAAAAATAATAAAGGCAAGATAAAAATAAACTTTCAGTGCATCTTTCCTTCTCCTCCCTTTGTGTGGAGAGATCCTTCTGCCTTTGCAACAACAATGACACACTATCTTGACCATTTTGTTTCTCTAATTTTTCCAAACAGCTGCCCCTCCTTTATTTTTAAAACACAATTACTTTCAATGCAGATTGATCCTCTCTATTCAATTCCCGTTCCCCCTCGATTTTAAAAAAATGAATTCAGAATTAGAAGTCAGAGATTTCATGAAAGCATGGTCCCTAATATATAATTTTCCTTCAGATGCTTCTAAATCCACTTCTGGGCAGTGCGGGTAGCGTAATGACTGGCCTGCCTTTTATATCAGGTTCCTCACTGATTTATCCTACAATCCTTCACATGTAGTCTCTCCATGTCAGAAGCTTATGCAAGAACTTTGCGCTCCATCTCATAAGAAGGCACTAGCAAAAATAATTTGTCTAAATGCAGCAGAGAACGGTCAACAGGCACATTCTTGTGTTCCTCCTTTATACAACTAGAAGAGCCATTTGCAAACTGGTGTCCTCTAGGATTAAAACTCTCCCTGGCCATGCTGGCTCAGAATTTGGGAAGTTGGACTGCCAATCTATCTGAACTAGAATTATGTGAGAAAATGCATGACTAACACTATGCACTTCAGCTAAGCAACAGACTGTATACACCATCAGCTTCTTAAGCAGATTAAATCAGTTTCCACAAAAGTTAGCCTAGAAGAGAAAACATAACAGAGAGAATAAATGGATTTCTACAGTGTCTGGCTACTTAATGTTTTTATTTTTGGATGCATGTTTTCAGAACAATTCTTATTTCATAGACAAATTCTTACACATACAATACTTGTGACTATAATATATGTAGGTAGATAAACATAAATTTTAAATTAAGACATCTTCAGAAATCACAATTTGCAAGAATCTTGACATATATCACAAAAAGATTAAATGTTGTATGGTACCAGCCATTATAATCCATAACGCTTGGCTTGTAGTGATTTGTGAACTCTATTATATTTAATAAACAACGATTAAACAAGCTATGGCTTAATGCAATACATGAATTCACACATCCCTTCTGTAGGATGTAAAAAATGCCTCCATTATTTCTGGAAGCCCCACAACCCTATGAAACAGAATTTGGGGCATAGCTTGCTGGTTGGAAAATTCTGGGAGTTAAAGTCCACACACCTTACATTTGTTGACGTTGAGTGAGTTAGGAGGAAGTTATTCTTAAGAAAATGCACTTATAATGCACGTGTCCTTCTAAATCTTATTTAATTTGCCTCCCACTGAATCTTTTCATCTTGTTTAAGATCTCAAAAGTTCCTACTTAATATTTATTCTGTTTTAACCATGGGATCTATGTACCGTATTTCCTTACAGATGTGAATGAGTTTGATTCTTTTAACAAAGGGATTTTTTTTCCAGAAAATTGTTCGCAAATTTTTTCCCCTTGCTATTTTCGCTTATAGTTTTTTGTAACAGAAAAGACACAAATGACATATTATATATTTAAACTCCAGATCTTTCTAAGGCAGTGCTTCCCAAATCTTTTTCTTCATTACCCCAAACCACTTATCAGAAAGTCTTTATTTAAATATCCTTGTTGTGACTAAGCAATGACATAGACCAATCTCCCCCTGCCCACCCTTTACTCAATTTTTTAATATTTACCCAGGTTTTGGAAGCCCTGGGCTTTTCCACACAGTAGACCTAAAGTCTGGTATCCGGGTGTGGGAGCCAACAGAAAACTGCTGATTTAAGGAAGTGCTGAGCAATCCTTATACTGCCTCAGCAAAACTATTCTCAGATGTTGCTCTCTCCATTCTTTAGCAAGAGAAGTTGAGGAAGACAAGAGGCAAGTTCACCCCTCCTGCTGCAATTGGTTCTCTGATCCTATAGAATGGGAGAAGGGAGAGGAACAGGATTTTTTTAAACCTTGCTTCTCCCAGCATGAAATAGATCAACTTCTCCTCACAGAATGGTGGTTGAAGAACTATTTCCACCCAATTCTCTTCTGGGGCTGTGGGGGTGGGGGGCGGGGAAGGAAAATGCAATGGAAGCTAGTCCTTATGCCACCACCCTGAGGTGTCAACTCAGGGCTTCTGCTGGGAACCTCATAATGAGGTTATTTGCTTCTACTCATCCCTCATTCCCCTGGCTTAGATCTATAGGACTTAGCTTGCATTGGGGGATGAAGGTCCTTCCATCACCATGTCCAGAGGTCATCAAGAAAATTAAAGAACAGGAGTTCTGCTTCACACCCCATGCTCCTGGCATTTCTGTGCCACAGCTGGAGATAAAATGTTTCTCTACAATATGTGTGCTGCCCTTGTGTGACAGTGCTGAAGTCACAGAGGGGGACAGTTTAAACATGAACAGTGGTGGGAGGCTGAATCTCAGGCTTTACAACTGGCAACCTGGTGATAAACCCGCCATAATCCTTTTGTAGGGACTCAGACTGAAGAGTGGCTTATAACCCATGTCTCTTCTTCTGTGGAAGCAGGGAAGAAGTGGTTTTTTCCAGGTGTAGCGAGAAATGGTAACCAAAGCCTGCTTCCTCTCCTCACCTCCTCCTCTGGCCACCCAAAGGATGGCAAGAAAAGGAAACAGAAGTATTTTGGCACATAGAGAGAGCTCTGACTTCTTGACTGCCAAAAGGCAAATGGCCCTGAAAGTCAGAGGCCAGGCCCAGAGGGGATACATCGTCAGTAACCCCCATAGAAGTTGGGCAGGACTTAATTTGGAACTATTTGACTGACTAACCTGACTGTTGTCAGCACAGTTGAAAAGCAGTACTTTTGAAGCATTGTAATAAAAGACAAGCGAAAGATGCCTTCATGGTGGGCTGGAAGCAAGTCGAGAACAATGTCATGAATTTATGTCCTCAAACAATGGTTCCTGGGGTAAGTATCTTTATGCCAGGTAAACAGAACGTGCAGCTCAGCCCTAAAATGATAATCTAATGTGGAAACAACTTAAGCATTGGTCACATTTTCTCTATTCTATTTCACTTATTTATTTTTATTCATTTGGAAGATTTATATTTCTGCTTCTGATTCTTCGAGGAGGTGGGATTCCACCCTCACCCCGCTAAAACTCAAAATACTGCATACAGGGCTGTTCTCCAAACCTTCAGTCAGGGTCATTAAAGTGCTGCCTTCATATGAATTTTAGACTTCATTACTCAGGATCAACACAGCTGCTTTCACTTTTAAAAAGTAAAAAGAACTTCTTTGAGTCAAGCTCAAGCAATGTTTTGGCATGATATGGAAGTGGTTGGATATCGCCTCTTTCCTGGATGTTTTTTTTCCAGCTTTCCAGCCTTGCCTGCAGTCCTGCACTTCCCCACTGCCCTGGTAACAAGGTAACCTGGATTTGTTGGCTGGGAGTTGCCAAGAGAAGCATAAAGTCCTAGCAAGTGTACTTCAGATCATCCTGAGACCCACCAGTGCACCCAGAATTACTTTACCTTTGTCATAACGGTAATACTAAAAAGAAGAGAAAGCTAAAAAACAACAAGAAAAAGTCAACAAGAACCAAAATTGCAAACAAATTAAGGTACTGGGACAAGAGAGTCAATATATAAATTAAAATATGCTGCTAATGAATATTTTAAAATTCCCAATACAATTTAACCCCCTCCCCAGCAAAATCAAAGTTCTCAATACAGTGAAGGTTCAACTATTTGTCCAATGGGGGAATCAGTGAAACTAATAGCATTTAAACTCTTCTCTTTAATAAATAATTTCCAGTAATTACACAGCTCTGACAGGTGATGAACATATTGACAACTGTCAAAACCAAATTTCATACCATATATTTATAATTTTGCATACCTTTAATGTTCCAAATTTCCCATTTTGTTTGCTATTACCGCAAACATACCTTGATTCTTTAAAACAAAAAGCACAAAAAAGTCCTTTTAAAATTAATAATCTAAATATAAGCTGTTCTTAGACAGGCAGCGCACAAATGTATTGTATGTGCTACGCATAAATAGAAAACACTTTAGATTCAGATATAACTTAGGCTACAGTACGTTTGTCTAACATAATTCCTTTATTAATAACACCCCCTACAGACTTTGGCCTGGAACTGTTTTTTACAAAGCCCAAAAGAAAACACGAGAGCATCAAAAGACCAAATAGATTTTTTTTAAAAAGATGAAAGACTCAAATAGATTTTTTTTTACTTTCTAAATGTGTGTTACTGGTAAGTATCAGTAGCTAATGACTGAGACAAGGATGACATTAACTGCTACGTGATATAACCAATGTGCCCAGCAGATGTACTTTAAGTACCACACTCTTTAACTATACCTGTTAGGTCAAAGTGGACCCTATATTTATTATTACTTATTTAAAGAATTCCAAAGCATACTACAACCATCATAAATGCATAAGATTAAGACACAATAAAAGGATTCTTTTAAACTATAGCTGTATATATTTATGAATTCCTACCACCCTGACTTAAATAGTAAGAAAAGCACTACTGAATTTACTAAATGAACTTTATTCTTAGCTTCGAGGAACTTAAGTCCCTACTCACCAATCTTAACAAAATCATCAGTCACTTGACAATGATGCCTCCAGCAACTTCTTATATTGCTCCTGCCCAATGTTGGTGCTGAATCCTTTAGCTGCACAGCTGGGATGATCTTTGCACCATCAATGACCCTGCTGGGAATACATACATTTGACATACATTCCCCATGTTTTTCGCTCATTCCTCCTAACAACACCATATCCTTCCGTGATGAGGTAGCAAAGTAGGACTTTGGGAGCAGGGTGTTGATTGGTTACATATTATTGTACAGTTATTATATGTACACCGTTTCCTGTCTTCTTTTCTATGCAATTTACTTATTTGTATTTAAGGGTAGGTTTTTTTGGCTTAGTGTTTATTCAAAGAGGTTTTTTTCATATCTTTAACTTTTTTCTAAGTTAAAATTTTATTAAAAATATTATGTTCTTGCTTCTTTTCAAAATGGCGTACTTAGTTTTTTTACTGGCTTCCGTATCTGTATCTATAGGAGTAGGCTGATGTAGTGACAGCTGGCTAAATGTATATATCCATATATTTAAAGTTCCAATTTCTAAACTAAGCAGCTTAAGTTTCTGTTCAAAATGTGTGCCACAAACCATTTTTCTCTTTTTTCCTACAAGTTGACAACTCACTCCATGTCTTTATTTTCTGAAGAAGAAAATATACATTGCATGAAAAAATACAGGATATTTTATTGCATTATATCTGATACAGAAAAATCTCATTTGTGGCACAAAATACAATGTTCCAAGCAGTTTTTTCAAGCAGACACGAGGGAAAATTCTTAACTCATTACAAATTTGTTACCTGTAAGAGCCAGTGATTTTTCTTGCCAAAAGAAGTAACTTAGCAGGAAGGAAACAGATTTTTAAGAACCAACTGGAACTAAAATTGTCTTCCACTACAGAAACAGTTTTCTTGCGTTTCTTAC
>JANHFO010007217.1:52427-65387 GCA_032468095.1 Pareas carinatus
GCCTGTAAGCCGCCCTGGGTCCTTCGGGAGAAGGGCGGGGTATAAATAAAATTTTATTATTATTATTATTATTATTACTGAGAATAGTTTGTCCTGCCAGTTTTGGTGGGGGTGTCATTTCTGTATTATCCTTTTCATGTTGATTGTCTCATATGTCTCCTCTAGTTGTTTCTTTTTGATTAGACAAAGGTGTCATCTACATAATGGATTCATACTTATGGTTGTATGTATGGGAATGCTAGAAATTCTAGACACTTCACCAGTCTCTGTTGTGAGAGTGACAATCCTATCTGTGTTCCTCTGCTTTGTTATCATATTTGTCCATTAAACTGAAAGTAGGTTGTGAGGTAAAGGTTGATGAGTTCCATGAGTCTAGGTATCTCAATATTAGAGTAGTGAGTTAGGTTGGATATTTTGCATAGTACTGCTGCAATGGATTGTTTTTTCAAGTTCTGGTTTTATGGACATGAAGAATATTGTGATATTGAATGAAACCATAATTTCATCTTCTTCCATGCTTAGGTCTTTCATTTTCTGGAGGCAGCATAGTGGACAATTGACAGAATATTTACTTTCCTCTGTAAAATAAACAAAGAATTCACAAAATAGCTTCTACATGTTGCAAGTTGAGATCTCTGGTAATATGATTGGATCAAGTGGTTTTTGTATTTGGGGGCATCCATAGAAGCAAACAACCCAGTTCAGGAAACAACGAGAACTCCAGAATTCAATCCTCAGCTACATATATTTTCTTCTATAAATATTTTTTGGAGCCTTTTGCTATGTGAACTGGTGTGTAGGAGGAATTGGGCAACTCTTTCCCTTTTTGTTAGTCCATTATATTTTCACAGTTGTTGCAGAAAACTGGTAACCTCTTCTCCACCAATGTGCACACTCACCCTTCTTGGGAATCGTGATCGACTGTAGATCCAGATATTACAGCAATTCTCCACTTTCTGGAAACCCGTAGTTATTTTCAAATCTTGCTTGTTCTCTGTAGATACAGTAGTGTCACTCCTGTAAATAGCAGGAAGTGGCATTGCAGCAATGGATAGTGGAAACAAACAAAACGGACCAATACATTGCTGGTTTTCTTACATATCAAACCTAACTGTTTCAATGATACTTTAGTACACCAGTGTGTAAGGAAACTACCAGTCAGGCAAGAAAGCAGGATCAAGTGGGGAGTTAGCCTTGAGTTGCTGTGCAGCTGTAAGAGATCTAGGAGTGACCCCCATCACTAAATGACATGGAACTTTATCTGTTTGTTCCCAAGGACGGATAAGTAATCTGGGGAGACTCTTGTACTATAAGTAGAACGTGAATAGTGAACCTGAACCTTTCACATAAGGATCTGATGGCGCCTGACACAGAGTTGGTTTATCCTGTTTTTTACACAAAAAAATATTTTTTATCTTCTAAGGAGTACATTCTGATCCGTAACATGAATATTTCCAGCACTGCACATGCCTTCTTGGCTGCCTGAATACTTGCAAACAACTGTTAATTATCTGTGATAAACTATCCATGATACTCCTATCCCACTAACCATTCTTTAATCCCCCGAATCCTCCTTTTCTTCCTTTTTGATAATAAAAACATTAGTATCAGCTCTCCTTCAGTTAACTGTTACTTCAGTCATTTTCCAGAATTCTCAAAGACAATAACAAAGCTCAGGCAGACTGTCAGTGTACTACCACAGCGTAGGATACAGCGGATCTGATTCTGGAGATTTAACACTATTCAAAGCAAACAGATATATCCTGGCCAAGTTTCTATCAATTTCAAGCTTCATCCTGCCCCTTCATTTTGTTTGTCACAATTGCTTTGGTGGAACACTAAAGTAAAATAAATAAATACGCACACACACACACAACACACACACACAATTTTGCCATTTTAATGAGTAAATTATGTTCTTGTCTCATTTTGTTTTTAACTAATTTAAAGATTTCTTACTTGCTTGCTCATTATGAATTTCAACTTTCTTAATGTCTACAAATCAAGGTTGCCTTTACATACTCTTCCTTGATGACCTATCCCCCTTTCCATTTATTTTAATTATTTTCATTTTTATTTGTATCCCACCTTTATTATTTTTAACAAATAACCCGGGGCAGCAACACACCATCCTCCTCCTATTTTCCTCACAATTCTGTGAGGTGAGTTCGACTGAGAGAGAGTAACTGGCCCAGAGTAACCCAACTGCCCTCCAGGGCTACGGTGAGACTTGAACTGATGGTTTTCCTGCTTTCCAGGCTAGCACCTTAACCACTAAATCAAACAGATATTTCCTAATATGTGACCTTTTAAATCTTCAGATAACCAATTAACTTTTTTCACATAGGAACATTAGCTTCCTAGCCTCCTCAATTTTTTTCTCATTGGAATTGCTTGGTATTTTCTTTTAATAACCTTTTTAGACCTCCTCTTCTGTTTTCCTTTTCCGTTAGACTTTCCTGCTCCAGAATTCATTGTTCCAAGTTTATATAAATCTGTGGTATTTTTTAGTTATGCGTTTTACTAACTCTGGTTTCAGTTTTCCTGAAAATCAAGAACACGATCACTTTTTCATAATGCTCCTTCCACTCTCATGAGTAATTCTGCTCCATGATTTATTTCCTATTAGTTAAGATCAAGTCAAGGATGCTGATCTTCTTGCACCTTCTTCTGAGAATTAGCGAATCAGCAAAATTATGGGATTTCCTAGAAGGACCATACTTGGTAGTTTGAGTCACAACTGATGTCAAGGTAGTTAAAGGCCACCCAACTAAAACTGTCTGAAAGATCTTTCAGCTGTTTCTGGAAAGCATCATCCAAGTTTTATGTTTGGATAGGTAACAGTAGACAATAATACAACAATACTACTTTTATTCATTCATCCAGGTTTTTTTACCCTGATGTTCCCTCTATAATATAGTCTCAGATTTCAAAACACATTTGAAAACTTTTGGCAAAGAATACTCTCTCTCTCTCTCTTCCACACACACACACAGGTCTAACAGATCTGCATTCTTTTACTAAGAATCCAAGCTCACTTTGCTTATTTCCCACATTCTGAACACTAGTGAATAGAAAATGAATGGCATGTATCTTACAAGCAATTACTTCTCCCACACTCCAGAACTTCAATTTCAAAGAAAATGGAATTGGTTCAGCCAGAGCCTCAGCAAATCCTTCAGTTCTCTAAAATATAACCCATTTGATCCTGGAGGTTTGAACTAATTCAAGATCAGTAGATACTCTTCCATTGTTTTTTTTATTAAACATGTTGAAATCCTGTGCTTCACGATTACGTTTTATCTTTCCTTTGCTTCTTGTGTGTACTCTTTCTTAATTAATTATCCTTTCCAAAATCATTTTATATTTTCACTGAGATTTTCTAGAAGTCATATCGGCACTTACGGTCCTCCAGCACGATAGTTACATTCTCCCAACGTTTCCATAACTATTCATTTTTAAAAACCAATTTTTCCAGAATAGCTAAGATCAAGTGAAGGAAAGTTGCTTTTCCTGTTACTCCTTCCTTTGCGGGAGAAAGTAATGAGTGAGAGAGATCAGGAATTTCCCAAAGGACTTTGCTTGATGAAGTTTGTCTCCCAACAGATAATTGGAAGTGGAACCTGAGGCAGAAGGCCACGAACGGTGAGGTCGTGGACATAGGATTGTTGGAGAGATTAAAAATAAGCATAAACATGGAAACTATGTGGTTGGAGTTTTGAAGAGTCAAGTGGTCTGAATGTAGAAGCTTTGGTGAGGAATAGTAGCAATGGAATATGTACAGCGCTATGTGGTTGAGTCATGCTAAAAATTAGGTTTCTTGTGTGAAGACTTTGGTCACTCCTTATGCATTTGATGTGCTCTTTGATCTGGGTAGCAATACTGAACGCAAACGCCTTTAAAAAAAATCCACTGATCTTGCGATTCCAGAGAGAACATAAAATTGATGTCATTCAAGTATTAAAATAGTTAAGGCGTATTCATGGATGCATGGCAAATCAAGGATGTTGTTTTCTTTGGATAATGAATTAACGTACACTCAGCCATGAAGACATTGAAGCTTTTATGCTCAGCTGTGCAATCCCGGTCCCAGTGCACCTGCAGTATTTGTGGTTTTGCTTTCTGATCAGAATTTCCCACAGTGATAGCATGTCAAAAGCAACAGCCTCTAAAACGTGTAAGTTGCATTTCACTTTTTGTATGGGCTGAGTGAATTGCTTGAGTTACTCAGAAGGTTTGAATTTTTAAAAAACAACCTATGTAAAAATTATTTCTCAAACTTACCATTTTGGGCCCACTTTAGATATTCAAATTCAGCTGAAAAAACATCACTTGAAATGGAATACTTTAGTCATCATCCACGTTATATTTTAACAATTAGCCCTTAGCGATGTGCAATGTTTCAAAGGGGCTACATTGATTCAATGAATTCTTGATAGAATGACCCCCTTGGAAAAGATTCATAAAATATAGTAGGGATCCATTTCGAAGCAATGAGTTGCATCAGGCGGCTTCAAAGAAATTCATAGTCTTTTAGTTTTTTGTAGATCAAATGTATTTTCTATATACATTACATGGTTTGCAACATAACAACATGATATACATTGTGATTTTTGTCCCTCTTCTCTCTCTGCTCCACCAGATAGCTATAACCCCAGGAGAAAGCAATACATAGATCTGTGGTATGACTTTCTTGGCTACAAGAACATTTTATGGATTGTGTGCATGTATCCATACCAGACGTTGAACACAAAGCAGACCTGACCTCTTAGGATGATGTTTTGTGGTACCCTTCTTCTTTCTGCTGCCTCTGTTGGGAATGCTGCACCATAGGTTGCAAAAAAATTTGTGTCGTAAGAAATAATAGACAGAAATGAGCTTTACAGATTTATTCTCTGTGATATCCATAAACAAGTGTATTTGAGATATGAGCAGAAAATTCTTTTTATTCTCTTCTCTCAGTTTTTCTGCTATTCTAATCTAATAATCCTAGATTACCCCTTCTTTCTGTGTCTTTAAAAACTGCAGCTTCTCTATCCCCAAGATTTCTGCATTTCCTATACTAGAAAAGGCTGCAGTTCTGGTCTTTGTAACTACCATGTGCTTTCAAGACTGGAAGGCAGGCAGTGCTTTAGTTAGATATGTTAACAGCAAGTAAATCAAGGCATAGTTTAAGGGAAATCCTCATTTATGTACTGCAATGTTCTTTTTGTGATCAATCCAATTGACACAAAATGTGAAAATATAATGATCTTATGCTTTCATTAATTCTGATAAAAGGGTTATACAGCAGTTAATTTTAGATTGTGTTTTTCTAATGAATTAACAAAACTACAATTGCTTTGCAATTATTTTCACTTCCTAACTCCCTAATCACTGTATTTCAGTTTCCATTTCATCTCTATACGATCCAGCCCTTGGTTTGCCTCAATCACCCAGTTTCTTGTAATTATAACCCTTAATTATAAAGCAGGGTGATTTACAAAGTACAAGAAGACAGGTTCCTGACCACAAAATATACACAATCCAAAATCTCTGGAGAACCAGGGATAAACAGAAAAGGTTTACACCTTTCTTTCAGTTGGGCACCAAGCCTGTGAAACAGAATTGCCATCACACCTTCTCTCAAGACTTTTTGTTTCTAAACTCTAAAAGCAGGGGTTGCGAAATGATATTCCAGGGGTTGCGAAAATTTGAGTTTAGAAGTTTCAAAATATTCCACAGGTTAACTTGTTTGCTCTTTGCTTATACATTAAATTATTTGAAAGGATCGCTTTCCCTTCTTTTAACAAGTACATTTTTAATTAACTACATTCATTCCATGAATAATGTGTAGTTTCCTATGGAGAGAAGGAAACACTGACCTTTTTATATGCCAAAAGCAACCCTTACTTAGTGTTGTAAATCTCCTGAGCACCACTGACTTCTGTGGAACTATCCTAAATCACAGCAGCTGAAAATCTGCCTCCCAGTATGCCATTTGAGGCCATTTTGGCCTTTAAGGTCAGCAAAGAAAGATTAATGTTGCCCCTAAGGAACCATGTTACCAAATCTCTCAATGCTGATGGCTAAATTTCTATTGGCTTCACTAAGGTTAGGACTGTCTTGTAAATCTGTAGGTGACAACAGCATGGTTTTTCCAAGACCCTGCAGAGGCTCTAAAGATTTGCTTCTTTTGTCATATTGCCCTTTTCGTCTTTCCCATTCCAAAGATTTTAAAAAGGGAAATGTCCTTCTTTCCTAATTATTTCAGTATGTTAGAATAAGAAAGCTAACATAGCTTAGCCAGCTATTTTGAGGCCAACTTGGCTAGCTTTCAGAAAGCAAAAAAATATATATTGGGGGACAAACAGGGGTGAAAATAGGTATTGAAAAAGAGAATCAATCCAAGTACAGAAACTATTTGTACTAAAGTTGCTGGATGCTCCACCTGCCTGCAACCGTTATTTTACATATCAATTTTTGGAGATAGATTCTGTGAATTATCTCCATCACATACAATTTTCTCTGTTTTTCTAAGGAACTATTTGTCTAAAATTATGTACTTAAGTGACATCCTTAAGTAGAGTTTTAGGTTTTTCTTCTCGGCAAGCAATTGTTCTGAGGCAGGACATGTATAGAAGTTTGAGAACTAGATAAGGAACAGATAAGGAATTGGTGACACAACATCAGGTAATTCTGACTGATTTCAATTCTCCTGGAGCAGATTGATTGCATTCCCAGAGAGTGTGTGTGTGTGTAAAAGAATTTTTTATTTTTTCAAACACAAACACATAAAATAAAAACAAAAAACGTGATTCAATGGATTGGTTAAAAATAGTCACCTAGAAGTACATTTTAAAACTATATCTATCAGCAATATCTATCACATTTACTAATACAATTTCACACCTACTCCTTCCGTTTCTTGTCTGCATTCCCAGAGTGTTAAAGGAACTGGTGAATGTCATCTCAGTGCCAATAAAAGAAATCTCTGAGAAATCCTGGAGCAAAGGGGTGAGAAAATTAGAGAACAGCCAATATTATTTCAATATTTTAAAATGTGGGGGGAAGAAACTTAGGAAACTGCAAACCTATAAGCTTGGCATGTATACCTAGAAAAATCCTAGAAAAGATAACCAAGAACGGTACTTAGAAATGAATAGGGTGATTACCAGAAACTAGTATGGATTTGTTAAGAACAGGTTGTACAATACGACAAATCTTATTGTTTTCTTTGAAAATGTGCCTCAATTAGAGGACAATGCTCTAGTTGTTGTGTACTCAGACTTAGTAAGACTTTTGATAAAGTAGACCATAGTCACCTTCTTGACAAATTAGAACAATGTGGGATGGATGCTGCCACTACCAGATGAATTCACAGTTGACTGAACAACCATAGCCTATGCAAAGTCCATAATAGGCCTTATGTCCACATGGAGTGAAGCATACAACGAGAATCTCAAGGTTTTAACTATTTTCAAGGTGCCTATGAGCCTCTGGATTTAAGGAGATTGCTCTTTAATGATAATGCAAAGTAGCATTGCTTTCTTTTCAGAATTGAGCAATAGCCTTTAAAAACGGCCTAATGTAATGAGTGGTACAGAAGGATTGTGTTTCTTGCTCCAGTGAAAGCTGAAACATTGTTTTGTTTATTTTCAAAGCATGACCAACTATTATCTGATGTATGCTGATTGACTATCGGTTTACAAATGTTGTCAGGGTGACATGCTGGTGAGGATGATGGGAGTTATCTTCCAATAGTTAAAGAGTGACAGGATGGGGAAACGTCACTTTATACAGTATGGCCTCCAATAGAGCTGGTGCACAGACTGATAAATCCCAAGTGACGATTATGTAAACAACTACTTGCAGATTTACTCATTATCAATGAAAACAGATGCCTATTTTATCATGTACTGAAAGGCTGTGAGAAAGTCTCTTCTCTAAGGTACATTTAGATATACTGGCTCTAAATTGAAAAGAACTGACAAGCTGGAATTCTTGTACCATCACTTCTTTAATCTTAATCTTGTTAAAGATAACCCTGTGAGCATTGTGCTTGATGAGGGGGGGGGATCAGTTTCAGTTCGGGCAACTGCCAAAGACCTGACCCTGCCTGATTTTATTAACTTGGAGACTTGGAGGAAGGAGTGTATTTTCTTTCTTGACAATCACACATTTAATGCTATGGACTGAGTCTTCTGTAACCATCTTGGCCTAAGAAAACATGGTTTATTAGTAAAGAACAAACATGCCTGTATGTTCCTCATCCTTGCCTATTGAGTTTGTGTTTTTGCCATAGTTTGATTTCACAACAGTTACCTGTTACATTATACTCTTGGATTACACACAGAATATGAAATCACTCAATCTTATCAATCACTATATTATTCTTAGAAGAATTGTACTTCATTATCTCATGGACTAAGGGGACAAAGAGTTCTGAAAATTTTAAAACCCAACCAAAGATTGCCTATGACTTCGTGATATCTCAACCCATTCATTCCTTCATAGGGATAAATTCCTCCAATTCTGAGAGTCAGATCAATTTCATCTCAAACAACTGGGCTTACTAGGAACATTTTTTTCTTATTTTTACTTGAGGAATGTAGACAATCATTTTATAGGATATCACATACAACAGGCTCCTAGCTACTTAAAAATTGGACCTGCCAAATAAGAATAAAATCTTATTATATCTCGTTATTGGTTGAGGTACCCTAAAAAGTAAAATCATTTTAGTTTTTTATGATTGCTTACTCATTTTACAAATGGTCGGCTACATTTACTTGGTATTTCTTCACAAGATAATTAATCCTATTAACTATCAGTTTAAAATTACTACTAGTAAACAAGCATCTTCCATCTTGACCTTGATAATCCATAACTCTTTCAAGGAAGTTCCAGTTATCTTCTCAATCCAGGGCATTCCTCTTATATTACATCTTCTCTTTCCTGCATTTTCAAGCACAGTTGCTATTTATTCTGCATCATCCACTCGTAATACATTGCTTGCTAATCCTCATCTCAAGGGAACAGTTGGTATTTGTTTTTACAGGACTAATTGATTTTTCTTTCAGTCCATGGTACTCTTGGTGATCATATCCGAATCCAAATCTGAACCCATTTATTTTAGTTTGTTTGTTCTTTCACAGTATCTCGTTTTGATAGATACAACTGGCAAAAACATTGTGTTAACTATTTCTGTTGTGTCCTGATCAGCCAATTGGGAGGGAATTCCCGAACGCGGGAATTCCCACACAGCTGATTGGCAGGCTGCCCACTTGAAAGAGTTTAAAGAGAGCAGCCAACCACCGATAATTGTATTCCACCAGCTAGACTGTATCCAATAAACATACTTGATCAAACTTGGTCTTCGCTTCGTCCTTACAAACCCGGTCTCGGCAACCTAACAATTCTATTCTTTGTTGTCACAGAATTATCTTTATATTTCATTATCTTGTCTATGTTTTCATTGTGTTCCTCTCTAGAATTAACTCCCTCTTTTCTTTTCCAGCAAACTGTCCATCTTTATCCGCTGTTGAGCTCAACAAAATAAAACTATCACTTCTTCAACTGTGAGTTTGCTAAGCATGTTGCCTAACATTACCTTTGTCCCCTTAATATTTCACGTTAACCAAGATTTTTCATTGAATATATAAATCATGTTTTAACCTCCAGTTCTGGTTCCAGCTGTTAACTCTTCAGCATTGTTGCACTTAAAATATATCTGCTGTATATACTAAAGATATAGGATAACATACATCTCTCTCACTCCCTTCTGCTCTGAACCACAATTTTTCCACACTCAGTTACCGCAGTACCTTCTTGTTCACTGCAAATATTTCTCAGAGGAGAAATTAGGTGTTCTGGCAAATCTATTTTTAGCATATTCCTGCATGACAAAAAAAATCCCTTACTGTAATCAGTAAAGCAACTGTAAGCTTCTTTCTTGAATTCTCTTGCTGTTCATTCTGTTCTTGTGCCCCTTCACCTTTTCTATCTGTTTATTTGGCGTTTATTTCCACATATAGTATATAGCTCTATTCTTTTTTCCTAATATCTTACCTTAAATAACACTTACAATTTGGTAACTGGCATAATCTCTTGTATCTCCTTTATTATAGCAATATATGCTGATATCTTCCCACATCTAGGCCACATAGTATTGTCCCTACTGGCTTTCTTTTCTCCTACAGCTTTCAATAGTCCAATTTTATCTGCAGCTGGAGATTTCCAATGTTATTGCTCTACATATCTTGCACCTCAGAAATTAGGGAATTTACACATACTAGACCACATCTAATATGCAAATGATTCTGTGATTTCTTGGATTTTTAAAAAGTATTTAATTTTCAATTGGCATTTCTGGAATTTCTTCTTGATCTACCTTATCTGCTGCTAAAATATCTTTCCCGGGCTATGATAACAGCTTGTTCTGAAATCCAGTTGGACTTTTTTAATTGGAGGGGAAATTATTTGATTTTTACAATGTTTTACCTCTTTCCATCGCAATTCAGTCTCCCTTTTATGCTAGCTAAACACACTAAATCTATTCCTTATAATGATCTTATATTTGGACTGTGAACTATTCCTCGTGGTCGTGTCAACATACAGTTTTCTTCAGTCAGCAGAAAACTACGCTGGCAATAATTTGTGCCGTCCCAGAGACCGAGAATTATTCTGCCTCATCAATGAGGCTGGTGACTAATATAGACATTACAGTTGTAATACCAAACTTAAGAGTGGGTCCTTGGCCAGTTGCCTTGATTGCATTTCCGTTCCCACCCAGTGACAACTGCTGGTGGGAAAAACAACCATCAATCACTGTCCTTAACATGTGGTAAAGGTTCAGCTCTCTGTTCATTTTCCCAGGTGCTGTTTCTCAAAGCCACACCACTTCAGACTACAGCTGCACAACATTCAATGCATATACAATTTTTGCTTAAAGAAATTAGAAGGAATATCCATGCTATTTTTCAAGAAGCACTTGAGTAGAAATTTTTGCCTTCTCCCCATTTTGGCTGCTGGTATAACTACATGCAGCATCTTTTCCTCTCTTTTGCCAGGACTGTCTCTCTAGAGCTCTTAAGAGATTCTGCTTTATTATTAATTTACTTAATAAATTTATAGGGCCACCCATCTCACATACGGTACATCAGGGGCTCCCACCCACCCCCATCCATGGACCAGAACCAGGCCGCAGCATGCCAGCAACCAGGTCACACAAACAAGCCAAGCCCCATTCACAAGATACAGGTAGCTCACAAAACCATGGCCCTTTTGGTCCACGGAAAAGCGTTTCTCCATGGAACTGGTCCCTCATACCCAAAAGGTTGAGAGTCACTGCTCTACATGACTCTAGGCAGCTACCAATTAAACCAAAACAAAACTGGAACAGAACCAATAATTAAAAACCTAAGTAACATAACACAACATAATCAAAAACCTCCGAGTCCATATAACCAAAACGTGAGCTCAAGCACACTATCAGGACCTCAGGCTTGATCTCAAAGCAGGTTTTCAATGCCTTGTGAAAGATCATCAAGGTTTGGGCAAATCTGATGGTGGGGAGGAGGAGAATGACTTTCCAAAGGCACTGGCAGAAAAAGCTTTCCTTCTGGGTGCTGCTAGGTGGCACTCTCTAGTGCCCAAGTCCTGGAGCACGTCTCACCTGCCGATCTAACAGGACAGGTAGATGCTACTAGGGAGATGGTCCCCTGAGTGATCTATAACCATGAAGAGCTTTAAAATAATCACCAGTGTCTTAAATAGCACAGCCGATGCAGCTCATGGAAGAAACGTGTCACCTCTGCCATGCATAACCGCCCACATTGCTGCATGTTGCAGAGCAGAGTGGAAGCCTCTGAATACTCTTCAAGGGCAGTCCCATGTAGAACGTATTGTAGTAATCCAAATCGGTTGTATATCAGTGATAATGTCTAGCTATCTTGTTTTCTCTGGTTCTCTTTTAATGATATTTGATATTTCCAAGCGTCGGTGTCTTTTCTAATGATTCTTGCTTTTCATTTTGTATCTAACTTCATTATTACGGCATTTCTGGATCACTACATAAATGCATTCCTGTCAAACAGACAACAAGTAGTTAAAATAAAGAGTGCTATATCAAACCCTACACCGGTTAACAGCAGTGTCCCCCAAGGCAGCGTTCTAGGACTCACCCTATTTTTAATATACATGAACGATCTTTGCAATCACATCAAAAGCAACTGTGTCCTCTTTGCTGATGACGTAAAACTATTCACAACCACTTACAATGTGACCTTGACTATGTGTATAAATAGTCGACCAATTGGCAACTTCAGATCTCCACCAACAAATGCTCTGTCCTACACAGTGTTAAAAAGAATCAAAACACTAAATACAAACTGGGTGAATGCAACCTTGAAGACAACCCTCACTCTGTCAAAGACATAGGAGTACTCATCTCAAAAGATCTAAGCCCCAGAGCTCACTGCAACAGCATTACCAAAAAAGCATCAAGAGTTGTCAACCTAATTTTGAGAAGCTTCCTTTCCAGTAATATTGAACTACAAACCAGGGCATATAAAATCTTCTCCAGACCAATTCTCAAATACAGCTCACCTGCCTGGAATCCATACTGTTTAACAGACATTAATAAGATTGAACAAATCCAGAGGTATTTTACTAGAAGAGTACTTCATTCCTCAGCCCGCAATAGAATACCCTATGCTATCCGGTTTAAAATCTTGAACCTAGAAAGCCTGGAGCTACGCCATCTACGGTCTGATCTAAGCTTAGTACACAAAATTGTCTGTTACAATGTTTTGCCTATGAACGAATACTTCAGTTTCAACCACAATAATACACGAGCTAACAACAGATACAAACTCAAAGTGAACTGATCTAGACTTGATTACAGAAAATATGACTTCAGTAACAGAGTGGTCAATGCCTGGAACTCACTATCTGACGATGTTGTTACATCCTCAAACC
>JANHFO010007218.1:0-13935 GCA_032468095.1 Pareas carinatus
TAGTTTTAATAAATTTGATAAACACTGATAAAAGAAGTTTGAAATGCAACCAGTTGGTTGATGTTGATTGAAATATGTAAGCACATTGTTTTTTGTTTTTTTTATATAAAAATCAATAAAATTCTTACAACACCCGCCCCCTCTCTTATGATAAAAGAAGTGGAAAAACGCAACTGTTGAGACAGAGCAAGAAAAGATTGATAAAGGAGAACAGTATTTATTCCAGTCACCAAGATGTGGATAGTGATCCTCACAATGAGCCTACCAAGATTTTTGAATATGCCCTTGGAGTTACATAGATGTTTTAAAAAATCTACTTCTTTTCCCTTTAAGATTCCATTTTTATTTCCTAATAAAGCAGCAGAATTTTAGGGAAAAAACAAAATTGTTAATGGTAGAAGAGTTGAATGTGAAAATAATTCTCTGAATTGAGAAATAGAAAAAAAACTGATGGTAACACAGTAATATTTATTTTATTTGATTGTAATTTTTTTTCTTCCCATTTCTGATTTACTTCACAGCTGGCCAAGAAATATGGAAATGTATACACATTGTGGATGGGGAACCAACATATAGTGGTGCTCTCTGGATTCAAAACTGTAAAAGAAGGTTTGGCTAGATACGGAGAAGAATTTAATAATCGAACTTTGCCTGCTTTCTTTGTATTTCAACGAAAAGGAAGAGGTAAGTTGCAGAAAGTAAGGAATTTCAGCATTCTGTTTATGCAAGTCCTACTAGAAAGGTTGAGGGAATTGGATACATCTAGTCTAGTGAAAATAAGGCCTAGCAATGTCCAATGTTTGAAGGTGGCAATCTATTTTTCAAAGCACAAGAAGGCAAGACAAGAAACAATGGATAGAAACTAGTCAAGGAGAAAAGTAACCTAGAACTAAGGAGCAATGTCCTAACAGTGAGAACAATCAGCCAGTGGAATGACTTGTCTCCAGAAGTTGTAGGTGCCCCATTGCTGGAGGTTTTTAAAAAGAGATGGACGGCCATTTGCCTCAAATGGTATAAGGTCTCCTATTTGAGTATGGGGTTGAACTAGAAGACCTCCAAGGCCTCTTCCAACTCTGCTCTTCTGAGTCTGATAGGTAACTCAGATCAGAATCAACTTCACAGGAATAGTAAAATTAAAATCTATTGAGATGAACTAAATAATAGAATCTTGCAAGTCTGATTATACTATGCTTCCCCTCTTTATACACTTCAGTGAATGAGGGATGTGTTTGCCTGATCTACTTCTGAAGGCTATTTTGACGATCTTATCTTAAAGAACTTAATGAACGTTTCAGCACTCTTTGTCTCAGGAAATTGTCTTGCATATTTCTCCCAAGATCGCTTCCCTTACTGTCTATAGTTCGTCAGAATTTTACTAGGATCCAATAAAAGAAAGTGAGCTGACTCACTGTAAGTGGAGACACACTTTCCCCTGCCCCAAATTCTAAAATGGAAATTGTGTGGATTCTCCAGCTTTGTCAGTAGGCACCACAATTACTAGTAAGTATTTTTTATTACTACAGACACCACAATTACTACATTTAGAGTTGTCTCTTGATTTTAACTTATTTGCAGTGGTCAATCAATATGTTTCACCTAGTTAATGAATTAGCCCATTTTCCAGCTTCGCACAATACTTTGAACCATAAACTAAAGAAATTAGTATAACCTAGAAACACACATATACAAAGTGCTAAGCAAACACCAAGAAGTCTCTTATGTATAAATGAATCTGCCTGGTTTCAATTGCATTTTTTTTTCAATTTTATTGCACTTATATACCGCCCTTCTCCTGACAGACTCAGGGTGGTTATCTGATACTTGATTATCTGCTTGGATTATAATGATTAAATGCTGTCTAATCTGGCTCTTTTATAATGTTTAAACAGTGCCTAAAGATATAGAAAAAATGTAGTTGGATGTGAGGAAAAAACAAGGGTTATAAGGTGTGTTGAAAGAAAAGAGATAGACAAGCCAACTCTATGGCATAGTGGCAGGTAAATTACTTTGTATGGATTGTTGCCTAATCTAACCTTATACCAGTTTAACAAGTCCGTTTCCAGTAGGCACAACCTCTAAAGGCAACAGAATGAGAACCAACAAGTATTTTGTTTGTTTGTTTGCTGGTTTGAGTCCTTATAAACAGAAGACTACCTGAAGAACACTTGTCTCATAATTATTTCTGCAGCTGTCTGAATACGGAGTATTGTTGCCGTTTTTATCTTAATTCTTACAAATAACAAATCAGATAAAAGATTCAAAAGAAACAGTAATTATGCAATAATATGATGCAAGCCACTTTTTCAGTGCAATTATAACTTTGAGTAGTCATTAAATAAATGCTCTTAAAGCAAATATTACCTATATAATCTAGCATTTATTGAACATTTGAACATTCAGCTATTATTCAGCACCAATGCAATGTTATAAAGAATCATTGTAGGCTATGTTACATCAAGACATTTAGCGATTGCACTCAGTGTTTCTGAGAATGGAAAAGTCATATGTCCAATACCCATTTCAAATGCCGCCATTGAGTTCCATCAGACAAATAAATGAGTGGAGAATGATAGCAAAAGTATTATTTTCATCTATTAATGGATTTAAAATATAAAATATTGCTTACATCTATCTTTTCCATATAATAAATTTAATTCTGAGAACTGTATTGTCTAAGAGCATCAACTTGATCTTTTCATTCATCAAGTTGGTGTTAACTCTTAATGACATTATAGATTTTCTCTTGGAAAGTATCAACTTAGTGTGAGAAAAAGCAATGGATTCTCTGTAGCCTTATCAATACCAAGATATTAGATGGTCAATAATGGAAAGATAAATCTACGGCCCAGATGATATAGTAAGACCTACTATTACTTGCATCTTATGAAAAAGTTGCTTATACATGCAGATTATGCAAGGGGGATTACAATTATTGAAACATATGTACAGATAAGCATGTATGATCTGCCAGAAACATGGTTTATATAAACATGCATGATCTACCAGCAATGTGTTTTTTAAAAACATAAAAATGAATATTATCATTAATAATTTCTCCTTGATTTATTACACCTTCAGGTATTGCTTTCGCAAATGGTAACATCTGGAAGAAGCAGCGACAGATTGGTAATACTTTTTTGCGAATGCTGGGACTAGAGAACAAAATGATTGAGCATCAAATCAAAGAAGAAGCCCAACAGCTTGTAGAGTTTTTTGCACATGCAAAAGGTATGTAATATTAACAATATTACTTGTCATCTGCATGACAAAATTGATCAGATCCAGATGGGCTTGAGCTCCGACTGGCATGATCCGGGGGGGAGGGGTGCATGTCTTGAGTCTGTTATCTGGGGTGAGTTCGGGCTTGTGACTCCTGAGGACATGGACAGATTGCTAAGGCGACTGAAGGCTACCACTTGTTTACTGAACCCGTGCCCCTCCTGGTTGGTGATGGCTTCCTGGGAGGTGACACGAGGCTGGCTCCAGGGTGTAGTAGAGGCTTCTCTGAGTGAGGGGTTCATGCCCGCTGCCTTGAAAGAGGCGGTGGTGTGTCCTCTGTTCAAGAGGCCTTCCCTGGACCCGGCTGCTTTAATGAACTATCGTCCGGTCTCCAACCTTCCCTTTTTGGCGAAGGTTGTTGAGAGCGTGGAGGCCTATCAGTTCCCATGGCCCCTGGAGGAAAATGTCTATCTAGACTCGCTCCAGTCTGGCTTCTGGCCTGGATACAGTACGGAAACGGCATTGGTCGTGTTGGTGGATGATCTCTGGAAGGTCCGGGATAGGGGATGTTCCTCTATCCTGGTTCTGTTAGATCTCTCAGCGGCTTTCGATACCATCGACCATGGTATCCTGCTGCACTGGTTGGAGGGGTTGGGAGTAGGAGGCAACGTTCTGCAGTGGTTCTCCTCTTTCCTCTCTGACCGGTTGCAGACGATGTTGACAGGAGGCCAGAGGTCAACCCCGAGACACCTGATGTGTGGGGTGCCGCAAGGGTCGGTCCTCTCTCTGCTCCTGTTCAACATCTATGTAAAGCCACTGGGTGAGATCATCCGTGGCTTTGTGGTGGAGTATCATCTGTATGCTGATGACACGCAGCTGTACATCTCCACCCCTGGCCACCCCAACGATTCCGTGGAAGTAATGTACCAGTGTCTGGAAGCTGTGTGGGTCTGGATGGGAGGAAACAGGCTCAGACTGAGTGGCTGTGACTTCTGGCGCCCCGATATAGTCAGTTGATTCCATCCCTGGCTATTGGAGGTGAGTCATTGGCCCCTGAAAAAAGTGGTCCGCAACCTGGGAGTCCTCCTGGACACATGGTTGTCACTGGAAGATCACTTGACAGCCGTGGTCAGGGGGGCTTTTTACCAGGTTCACCTGGTCTGTCAGTTGTGCCCCTTTCTGGATCGGGATGGCCTTCGCACAGTCACTCAGGCACTCATCATCTCCCGGCTGGATTATTGCAACACTCTCTACGTGGGACTCCCCTTGAACCGCATCCAGAAGCTGCAGTTAGTCCAGAATGCGGCCACGCAGAGGATCATGGGGGTCCGGGGATGTTCCCACGTGACCCCCCTCCTGCGCGAGCTGCACTGGCTTCCTGTGGCCTTCAAGGTGTGCTTCAAGGTGTTAATTACATTCTTCAAAGCACTCCATGGCATAGGGCCCGGGTATCTGCAGGAGCTCCTGCTGCCGACTATTACCTCCCACAGACCAGTGCACTCACATAGGATGGGTGTCGTCCAGGTGCCGTCAGTCAGACAATGCCGGCTGGTGGCCCCCAGGGGTAGAGCCTTCTCTGTGGCAACGCCAACCCTATGGAATGAGCTCCCTCCAGGGATTCACATGATAACTGATCTCTGGGCCTTCCGCCGCTCCCTTAAGACCCAGCTTTTTATCCAGGCTAGGCTGGCCTGACCCCCAGGTTTATAGTTGGGTCGGTTCCTTCGGGGGGGATAGCTGAGGGTTTTAGGGGTCACTGGGAGTTTTAAATTTTAGAGTTTTGTAGCCCAAATAAGTTTAATTTAATTTTAAATTATTTTAAATATGGTATTGTGTGGTTTTAAATGGCTGCACACTGCCCTGGGTCCTTCGGGAGGAGGACGGTATATAAATCAAAACAAACAAACAAACAAACAAACAAACAAATAAATAAATAAATAAATAAATATTTGTCAAGAAGGAAGATGTATTTGGGGAAAAAATCCAGTGTAGTTCAATTTTTGATAAAGAGGAAAAATGTGACATAACTACTTCATATTTTGGAGTATACAGGTAATCCTCAAGATACAATCATCTATTTAACAATGGCTCAAAATCTGGACAGTCTTGGAAAAGACTTTCCCTTAAAACTGTCACACACCTTCATGCACAATTTGGATGCTGGGCAACTGGCTCACATTTGCAACTGGTTGTAGCATTCTACAGCCGCATGATTGTTATTTGCAACAGTTCCTAGCAAAAAGTGGTAAAAATGGGGAACTGGATTTGCTTGAAAACCTGGTTAACAGTTGCAATGATTTGGTTAATGACACTGTAAGAATTATCATAAAATCTGGTACAACTTGACTTATGATCACAATGGCTTACGTTGAAAATTCCAGTCCCAGTTATGGTTGTGAGGACTACCTGTAACTATGAATTCCAAATTAATGAAAAAATAACAACTACAAAATCAAGTAAAAGCTTTCAGCAATACTGAGAGAGCTTGTTGCTTTGAATAGTGTTTAACCAAAAGTTATTCCCAAGATAGTTCTGTTGTGTTTATATTCAGCTGACACCTTGAATGGAAAAGGCAACCGACTTAAACAAAAACTAATTCAGTTTTTATCAAACAGCAACTAACCTGAGCCAATTCAGAGCTGCTGAGGTGCCCATCACCATTTATATCCAAGTAATTAAACAGATCTTTGACTAAGAAGCGCTTTTGGATTCTGTCTTCTCCTGGCTGATTTTGTTGCCTCTGGCGATGTGACTGAAGATCCAGGAGGATCCCCTTTAGTTGACTGTAGTCTGCCATTGTACAAGCATCACCTAAAAGACAAGACATCATTATCTCTCTATGTGCTTCTCTGTGACAAATTCCAAGACTATGATTCTGAGAAATAAAACAAGCTGCTATCAGTTTTCAAGATTGTCCATGAGAGATCCATTTCTTTAAAGATGGATTTTTTTTCTAAAGTCTTCTTCCCAGGCAGTTCATTAACAGTTTTTTTTTCCTGATTACAGAACTGTACTCAAAAGACAGATTTAAACAGAATAATCTGCTAATTGCATTATATTTGTTGTAGATATTTCTTAAAAGTAAATGCATAGGTTGAGTGACCAAAGGAAAAAGCAAAATTATAGGATTCAGAATCATTGCCCTTATTTCCCCACCCTTAAACAAATTCAATTTTAATGCATTTCTGCATTACCATGGCACACAATTCAACCCCTCCCCCCAGATTACAAAAAAGATTAGAATGGCTTTCAACTCATGTTCCTGACTTACTGAGTGGCTTTTTTTTTTAACAACATCAGTAAAATGAGCTCTAAGTTAGAGGTTCCCAACCCCAGTCTGTAGACTGGCACCGGTCCGCCGCATGTCAGTAACTGGTTTATGCAAACTCAAACAAGTCAATTGTCAATCCCATTTGCGGGATGCAGGCAGCACATGAAACCACGCCCCCTTCGCTTTGTGGAAAAACCTTTCTCCATTGAACTGGTCCCTGTTGAGGGCCACTGTTCTAAGTCTTCAGTCAGGCAGTAGTGAATATCTAATGAAGTACTGTGGTACAGAGTTTTATGGGCACCTTTGAAAATGCAATTTATATGCTTAGTTTTAGATTTCCAAATGAGAAATCCTTAATTTTCAGACATGTGGTCTTATGGAACAGTAACTTATTTTAAGATACAAAAATGCTTTCAATACATTGTGACTTGTTATGGTGCTTTTGCTTCTTTCTTTCTTTTTTTCTTTCTTATTGAAAAGACTTTATTGGCTGCCCAACTTGAAAAATCCATTGTGGTTCACAACAATAATAGTCATCCAATGTCACCTCATGGGGGAGATGGGTGGCAGAAAAATTTAATACATAATAAAATTAAAACTAAATGAAATAAAATAATAAAACCAAAGACAAGAACCCTAGAAAACCAGATATCTATCCCACACTCTCCAAACTATCAAACCAAACATCCTTGGACTCCAACCTCATTCCATTCTAGCAAATCTGTTTAGAGCAGGTATAAACAGAAAGAACTGAAAAGAACAAATGTCAGGGAAGGGGCCTGAATGAAGTTAAAACTGGATCTCCTTTGGCAGGGTCTCCAACTCCTGGTCCAATGGATCGGCATTGGTCTGTAACATGCCAGCAGCCTGAAAACAAGCCAAGCCCCATTCATGGGATGCAGGCAGCATGCAAAACCATGCCTCCTCCAGGCTATGGAAAAACCTTTCTCCATGGAACCAGTCCCCGAAGTCCAAAAAGTTCAAGGACACCGCCCTATGAAATATTCCTACAGGAGAATAATCAACAATGGCAATGTATAAAACAGTTATGCTTCCAAAGCAAAAATATGAAACTATAACGCTCATTTGAAAAACTATTCAGTGAATATCTGTTGTAAGGTTATGGAGAGTAACTTACTCTGTTTTAAGATACTAGATCTTGAGAATGTAATTCTATCACATTCTTTGCAGTAAAAGATATAAGATCTATCAGTGATATGGTGAGCTTCAGTATGGGAAACATGACCATATTACCACATATAAAATCTGTAAATGTAAATTTTCACAGATTTAAGAAAAAAGGAAAAAAGATGACAAGGACACATAATCTGCATGCTTAAGAGATAAGCCATATATTTCATTGCAAGAGGGAAAAGAGTTTCTGGACTGAACAAAAAATTCAGCAGAAGATGCTTTATAAACATCAGTGAGTACTCTTCTCATTTCCTTTCTGAGCTTATAGCTGTAGGTTCTCCATTATGGAAGATATATAGGTTACAGAATTCTCTGCCAGCTTGCACTTTGTAAAATTCCATTCATGAGTATATAAGAATACCAAGTGAGCTAAAACACTTCCTTTATAAACTCTACTCCAACAATAAGTAGAGCTATGAGCTATAATTGGCTTCTTAATCAACTAAAGCTTTAGGCGATTAATCAAAGGACACCACTTCTAATCAGTAAGTTCCAATTTTCATCAGCTTGAACATGAATTAACAGCACACTTATGCCATTTCAGCTCTAGTTTGTCACTGTGATATGGAATAAAAAAAGAAAATATTAAAAGGCGCCCTTTCTACTTTAACCATCATTTAAAATATGCATTGATTTATCAGGCTGTAAATTACTATACCCTTCTATATACAGTACCTCAAAATTTACTGAGATGGTTGCAATTTCCAACTATAATTTAAGTCATTTAAATCTAATTGCTTAACAATTTGATTAATTGGTTGCAAGTCACATGACTAATGACACCCATATTACCATTTAGGCTATCTTCCTAAACATACTAACTAAGGAGTAAATACTGTATTCACTGAATACAGTGCTGAATACAGAGAGGCATATTTCTGATTAAATGTGCACTGGATTGTACTTCAATCCAATGATCTCACTGGCAATGAGAAATGACATAAAACTGGAAGTGCTGTGAGAATTATTGATATGTAGTCTTTTAGACAAAGTGGTCAAATTAGCTTTGGGATTTGAGCAAAATCAAACTTCAGGCATGAACTGTTTGTGCAGCCTTGGCAAAAAATGTCATTATTAACATAGGGGATAATGACAGAGGAAAATTGCTCCTTGACTGTTTAACTAAATAGCAACTAAATTTGTCTAGAACATCCTCCCCAACTGACCAGATGAGTAGGATTCAACTCTCTGTTGAGTCTGTTAACTAGCATGGCCCTTACTGGGAAATGTCCAGGAGATGTGATCTAAGATCTCAATTGTTTCCAGTCCTGCTACAACAAGGTTTTTGAAAGTGATAGATTTGGGAATTTATTTATGTGCTATTTAGAAAGAGCTGGAAATATATTTATCCAACCTGGCGTTTTCTGACAATTGCCTCATAAATGTAAGAAGGAAATTAAAAGTAGAACAAAAATCAGCAATAAGAACAGTGCTGCTAGAAAATAAGTCAATATCAGTAGAAACATTTTTATGATACTTCAAGGTATCGTGGTAAATAGAGTGATTGACAGTCTTCGCCTGGCATCTATGAGAAAGCCAACACAGGAGAAAGCATTATGATATTTCTATCATGTTGAACCACCAACTCATAGAGTTATATGATCTTAGTCTAGAAACCATAGTCTCATTCACCCTCAACTCTTCAATGAATTTAGACAATTTTAGACTTCATGGTACTATTCCATGATTGCCAGGCAACTACTATAATGGAACAAAGTGGTTAGCAAAATTCTAACTTCTTATTGCCACCTAGTAATTGTCTGGATTTTTGCAGTTCAAATGTGACAACTCAATATAGGTTTCCCCTCATTAAGTGTTAATATGTATTGCTACTTCAAACTGTGGTAAGTTTTCTCTGTTGCATTTATTTTCTGATTTTTCTGCTAGGTGAGGCCAGAATTTGTCTTTGCAATTGACAAGCAATGGTGGTAAAAACTGGACTGTCAACCAACATTCTAAAAGCAGAGATAAATTGACCATGGGCTCATCTTGCTCCTGCACACAAATCAAATACATTTTTGCTGCATGCCAAAGAATGCAAAAATGCAGGGTCAAGGCAATGGTAGACTATAATGGGTGGATTGAATTAGGCTTGGTTACTTTGAATAAATGATGCAAACCTATGAACCAGGGGTGTCAATACTTTTCGTTCATTTACTGTGCCAGACACAGATCACAGACCATTGATTTACCTGAAAGTCACAAACTGAGAGCATAAGACACTTGGAGATTAATAGCAGCCAGCCCTATGAATATTTCAGCAAGAACATCAGATATATCAGCACCTAATTCATGAGAAGCATCATGAATTAATAGATTACTGTATGACAAATATACTTACAAGAGATATTTTTGGAATAGGACAAGTCAACTGTTCTGGTACCACATCGCTTCAGCATCCATCATAAACCTAATTTGGAGTTCTATCATTTTTCACCTTCATTTTTTTTTACTTGAAGGAGGGTGAGGGAGGAATTCCAGATAAACATTATAATGTTTTGACCTTACTGAGTGCAATGATAAATCTCTCCTTAAATGAACACTTTTTTAAAAAAAAATCACATAAACTGTCTGTCTGTTTGATATCCCACATTATATGTTTTTGCTGTTTATTAATTTGTTTGAAAATAGAAATTTGTTTCCTATAAATATATCTCTATTTATATATATCTATCTCTATCTCTATATCTATATCTATCTATCCATCATAATGTCAATCAATAATTAGACCAAATGCTGCACATGCTGATGTTTTGATTTAGAATTTATGGGAGGAAAGTAAGGGTTTTTCCAGAAATTAATTTCAGAGTGATTTTGAAACTAGAGTGCTAACCTGATAGATTTTATCTATGGGGGGAAAAATTAAATCACATGGTTCAAAATATTTGGTATTAAATATAAACTATATGAAATAGCAAATTTAAGACAAAAATTTCACAAGGTCAGATATTATGTAATGATTGTATCATTTTAAAAGATATAATAAAAATGGTTTCAAGATTGCTGTATGATTAAACAAATATGTAATCAAACTTTTTTATAAATTATAGTAATTAACAGAAAAATGCGTACTTACAAAAATAAAGAACTTGAAAATAACATCAGAACAATAATAATCCCTAGAAAATCCCTCAAATGAAACTACAAAAGGCTCACACAGAGGGATACAAAAGAATTCCAGTTTGAACTGTTTTGAAAACAAAGTTATGCCTTTTTCACACATCAGGAGAGGTAGAAAGAACTTTTGGTGAGGTGGGAAATGCTCCTTACAAGTTCAAACTGGTTCAAAATTGAAATATTTGGCAACACCAATTCAGTATTTTTCTTTATATTGAAAAAAAACAAAAACTATCTGTAATGTGTACAGAAATATCAATAATTCATTTCTGCAAATTTGAAATAGATTCATCCTTTCAGTATTGTAAAATCATTGTTTTGACTATTCTACATGTGTGAAAAAAATCCACAATTTTCAAAATGTCTTGAAAAATTCTAAATACTGATAATATAGGAAAGTCATTTAAAAAGATATATCTATCTTTAACCCACGGTGGTCAGTCTACAGTCATGTCATCACTCCTGTGGATTTCAATCAAAATATAACATTTAATAGGGCCAGATCAGACTATATGGAGTAATGTTCTAACTTCTGATTTGAATTTCCAATCTTACACTTATTGCAACCAACTATGACATTTTCATTTCAGAATATTTAGAATATTAAAATAGAAATTTAATAGGAAAAACATAATTTTGTGGAGATAAAAGCTGAAATTACTCGGAACTGGGGAAGGGTAACTATAAAAAAATTGGGCAAAAAAGGAGGAGAGGAGAAGGTAAAAATGAATCTGCAAAATAGAATGGTGGGTGGAAAAGATACGTTTGAACAGAAGGGTATTGGGTAAGATGATAAATAGAAAACATGATAAATAGAAAAATTACTAGGATTGATGAATAGAAAAATAGTGTTAATAGATATGAAAAAAATCAATGAAATTATAGAATTATATTGTTTAGTATGTGGTGTAAAAATGTGATATTCTGAAATTTTTAAAGATGTAAAACCCTGAAAGGGAAATTAATCGAGGAAAGTAGGAATATTTTTAACTCTTTTGTTTTTTGCTTTTCTTTTGTTTTTTCTACTTTTCCCCTAAGTTTAATATAATTGTAGAAAGGGCATAAACTTAATGCCATATAAGTGTTAAGTAATTAGAAATGAAATATGGAATGGGCATTTAGAGACATTAGATTAAGAGAAATGGTTTTTTCTAACATAAGACTGGATGCTAAAAATTTATTATTGGAAATAAAATAAAGGAGGAAGAAAAAGAACAAAGGAGGGAGAGGAGAAAAAAGAAGAAAGGAAGTAAATAAGTAAGACAGCCAGAGGGAGAAAGGAAGGGTGAAAGGATTGAAAATAAGAGTATATTAAAGATAAGGATTATATTATGAAATTTATTATGTATATTGTTGGAAAAAGTTAATGTTTCGTCTCCCTTTCAATGTTTCTTTGGCATGTTATGAATGTATTGACATGTTAATGTTAAAATAATTAAAAAATAATTTGCAAAAACAAAACAAAACCATAATTTAATATTTTCGAGGAAACTTTTACTAAAGTAGAAAAACAGGATGATCGTGCTTGTTGTATCATGGTTGGGCAAATTGTTCATAGGATTGTGCATGCTTTGAAAATTATTCAGAATCAACACCATATCCAATATCCATATCCTCAATCATCCCAGACAGATAGCTATCCAATTTTTGCTTGAAAGAGCATGTACAACTATGAGGATCAGGCTGTTCTGCTATTTATCAGCTCCCACAGTCATGAAATTCCTCCTTATTTTTCTCTGTGAAGCTTCCATCCATTGGCACTAGTGCTATCCTTAGGCACTATGGATGATATAGCTACATTCTCTTCTTTGTGACAGATTTTATTAGACAGGGTATTCTATTGCAACATAGAGTAAAATTATCAGCTTTCATGATTTCAACATTAAACCTGTGTTGATCCACCCAAGACTGCATTTTCTCTTTTGGCAGCTACAGCATACTGGATGGTTCATATTTAAACTGAAGACTACCAGAAGACCCATATCCTTCTCTATAGCTGACTCTACATCCTACTCAGATATACTACAGCTGAGCAAGGCATAATCGAGTATCTCTGATTTTTTTGTACCTAAAAATATAACCCAATGTTTCTTTAGATACAAAAAAAAATCAGAGATACTAGATGTTTCTTGACGTTAAACTGCATTCTGTTGGAGAAAGCTCAGTGTTCAAGCTGATAAGAGCCTTTTTAATTTTGACTCAATCTTCTATATTATTCCAATGGGTTTTTTTTTTCCAAAAGGCAACTGGACTTGGTTTTTCCTTGAAGTTGTTTTTCCTTGAAGCACTGAAGAAGCTTCTTGGATGAGAAGCAAAACACCTTCAAGGAAAAACGAAGTCCAGTTGCCTTTTGAAAAAAAGCACCTTTATTTGTTTATTTATAATTTAATTTATATACCACCCTACTCTCAAAGGACTCAGGGCGGTGAACAGCCATAAAAAAACACACATATATACACAGATTAAAATCACAATTAAAATGATTAAATACAGGCTGATTGAAAGTAAAACCAATTTAGAATTAATAAAACCCCGATTAAAACCAGCCTAAAAACATGTAGGAAATCAAGACAGCTCAGCCTGGATGAAAAGGTAGGTCTTAAGTTTACGCCGATACATAGTGCGTATCTCCGGGGGGAGTTCGTTCCACAAGGTCGGCACTGCCACAGAGAAGGCTCTACCCCTGGGGCATGTCAGCCGACATTGTCTGGCTGACGGCATCCTGATGAGGCCCTCTCTGTGGGAGCAAACTGGTCGGTGGGAGATATTGATTAGTAACAGGCGTTCCTGCAGATACCTCAGTCCTAAGCCATGGAACGCTTTGAAGATGGCAACCAACACCTTGAAACGCACCCAGAAGACTACAGGCAGCACCAGTGCAGCTCGTGCAGGAGGGGGGGTCACATGGGCACGACCCCTGACCCCCATAATCCCCCGTGCGGCCACATTCTGAACCAACTGAAGTCTCCCGGTGTGGTTCAAGGGGAGCCCCATGTAAAGAGCATTGCAGTAATCCAGGCGGGAAATGACAAGCGCTTGAGTGACTGTGCATAGGGAGTCCTGACCTTTGGGACAACCATGATCTGGATGACTGAGGATCTCCATAGACATCAATACTATTAGTAACAGCTCTT
>JANHFO010007218.1:31319-41616 GCA_032468095.1 Pareas carinatus
TAAGCGATGGGAAGAGACCAAGGGGGAATCCTGCCACCCTTTCAGTCATAGGATTTCAGCAGACATTGGCCAATCTTCCAGAGATGCCCTCGCCGTTGCGGAGATAAACACGGCCCTTGCCAGATGCTGAACGTTTCAACATCTGCCTTTTGCGCACCGCCAACTGGGTCATCTTCGCATATAGGCGGATTATAACAAGCCGGTGAGTTGCAACTCGCATTCGGCCTGATCCGAAGGGCTGCCCCAAAGAAAAGGGAGCCGCACATTTCCCAAAGCGCCGGAAAGGAAGGCAAGAGACGATGGGTGGGAGCGACTCAAGGGCAGAAGCAGCCAGGAACGGAGGAGAGACGCCCCGGCAGGGAGGGCAGCGGAGCAGCTTGCTCCCGGGAGGGCTGGGCGCTTCATCTCTGGAGAAAGGACTGGACAGCCACCTGTCTCAAACGGCGGAGGGTGCCCTGTCTGAGCAAGGGGCTGGACTAGAAGGCCTCCAGGGTCCCAGCTCTATTCAGATCGACCCACCTGACCAACGGGCCACAGGTGCTGGTTGAAGCAAGCCGGATGAGTTCTCACTTCATGCTTAAGCTATAAAGTGTGTTCTGCAAAATGCGGCACCCGGGGATGTATGAAAGGCGAGCGAATCACATTAGACTTTAGCAAGAGGCCCATGTTTGTACCCCAACTTTCTTTTCAGATAGGGGTGCCCCACCTTGACAACTTAGAGACCTGTGAACTTCAACTCCCAGAATTCCACAGCCAGCATGTTTTACACCAAACTTCCCATGTGAGGCACAGGGTCATCCACGCATCCTGCCTGCCAAGGCACAAAGGCACCCCACTAACCCTTGGCGGAGGACAAGCCCTCACCAGCCATCTCGCTCCCTCAGTGGCTGAGCTGGCCCAAGCCACCTACAATACAGGATAACAGAGTTGGAAGGGACATTAGAGGTCTTCTAGTCCAACCCTCTGCTGAAGCAGGAGACCCAATACCAGTGATGGCGAACCTATGGCACGTGTGCCAGAGGCAGCACTCGGAGCCTTCTCAGTGGGCACTCATGCCGTCGCCCCAGGACAGAAAGCCAGAGGGACTCCCCTCCCCTTCACCATGTCTGCCTGGGGACATTTCTGACACCACCCGCCCCTCTGACCAGCATCGCAATGCGAGCGCTTCCTCCCTCCCGTCTGAGGTAAGGCAGGCGGCTCAAATGCAGCATGGAGTCCGTGGCAAAGGTGAGAAGAGAGGAGCCGGGTTGGAGGGGAGCATAGCTCACAGTGGGGTGCAGAAGGTGGGGGAGGCCACCGGAAGACCCATGGCAGGCCGTAGAAGGGCCGCAGTGAGCCGCATTTAGGCCACAAAAGCTGGGGAAGGCCATCGGGCACGAAGGTGTGTGTGGCTGGGTGCAGACAACCACGGGGGAGTTGTGTGGGGGTCACTAACAGCTGCAGGGGGTTGCTGATGGCCCCGGGGGGTGCATGTGTTGCTGTGTTGCCACTTTGTGATGTGACTTTTGGGTTGCGGTTTGGGCACTCGGTCTCTAAACGTTTCGCCATCACTGCCCTATACTGCCCAGCCATTTATTATATCTTGTTTTAAATGTATTTTAAATTGTGTATATTGTATTATGTGCCCTTTGTGTTTTTTATTGGCTGTACACTGCCCTGAGTCCCTTCGGGGAGAAGGGCAGTATAGAAATTTAATAAATCTAAATCTAAATTTAAATCTATCCCATCCTCCACAAGTGGCTCTCCAGTCTTCTTAGAAGCCTCCAGTGACGGAGCGCCCACTACTCGGGGCTACCCGGCGTGAAAGTGCTGCCCCCCCCGCCCTCAGGTGTGCCTGGAGGACAGCCTCTGGTGACCTGGCCTGGCCGGCCGTCTCTCTGGCGCGCCCAGGATCCCTTTTCCGCCCTGCAAGAGGGTCCAGATGTCTGGCACCCACTGCCCGTTTCCTCTGGTGAAGTGAGACTAGAAAACGCTGCAGCTCTTACAGGAGATCCGTCTTCTCACTGATGGAGCAGAAGAAACGGAAAAAGAACGAGCGTCTTAAAAGGCTCCAGAGGGCTGGAGTGCGCCGGTGGATTGTAAAGATACACACATACACATATGCATGTAAAAACACACACAGAGACACAAACACACAAGAGCAAAAGAGAAAGCTCTTGGTCTGATCAAAAACTGTCCCTGAGAAAAAGAAAAATCCAGGAAAATGGACGGCTCTCTCGTGTCCCTGGTGCTTATTTCAAATCAGTCTTTTTGGGGCAACCGGGATGGGGGTTTTTTTGGCATTTCACAAGTGCTTCCCCCTGGAGGTGGCTGGAATTGCTCCAGGATGAAGCTTCAATTTCTGAATACCACCTGCAATCATCTGAGCAGCTTCTAAATGCAGTTTTAGCATTGTTTCACCATCTCCAGCACACGGTAAACAATAACATTAAGGCTAAATAGATAATAAACAAGCCTTGATCTCCTGACCCCCTTGGCACATTTTTGGGAAACTGATAAGTGGTTTGTTTTCTGACCAGAGACTCTCACTGGGTGGGCTGGGAAAAGAGGAACGAGCACCCAACCTGCAGGGGTATTTTTTGTCTGAGGACAGAGGCTCTGCCTGGTGATGCTACAGAAACACATCGAGATTGTGCTACCCAGGCAGCGCAATTGGTGTCACAAGGGCAGGAGGGAAGCACAACTGCGCCTGGAAGGAAGCGCCCACAGACCATTCTCTGCGGCTGGCTTGGATCAGGGGCGAAAGGGCGTGGTGGCCCAACTGGCGCCTCTTTCACCTTGCAGGTGTTGCTCCGGAGAGAGTGCTCCTTTATTACATGACAGGATAATAAAGATTTGTACAGAGTGATGGTTCTCACGTCTACACACAATTTTCAGCTGCAATCTTCAACCTTGGAAAAACATCACAAGAAAACAGTGCCTGGAAATGATGAGATTTGTCCCTTTGCAGGGCCTTGCAAAGTTGCAAGGAGAGCAGAACCGGGATAATAATCACCATCGTTATCGTAAAGCAACCTTGAAATAAGAGCGCAATTTGGGGAAAAAACCTCCATTTGGTTATTCATGACAGATCCTCGCAGATGCAGAAGTTTTTTTATACACATTAGAAAACTACAACATGACATGACTTTTCGAGATCATCGCCATCCCAATGGAGGCTCTTGTCGCGACGACTTACAATGTTTGAAATCCCTTCTGCAAAGAAATATCCCTCCTGGGATTGAAGTCACCCTGGAACAGCATCAAATCGGGGCATGCTGACTTCTGGTGTGGTGTTGGTTCATGATAATGGTCGCCCGCACACTGCCAGACGCACCCAAGAACACATCAAGCACTTCCAATGTTGAGATGTTTTTGATCATCCCCCCCCAGCCCAGATTTGATGCTGAGCGACTCCCACCTCTTCTGGCTTCAATTCCAGGAGGGAAATTCCCTTGCAGGAGGGATTTCAAACCTTGCAAGACGTTATGACATGTGCCTCAATCTGAATGGCGATTATCTCAAAAAGTCATGTAATGTTGCAGTTTTCTAATCTAGAGTAATATTTGTCAAAAACGATTCATTTATCATTCATTTCCCACTCACTTACATCTGACTCATCGCTATATCTCAAAAACCACAAAAGCTACACTACTGAAAATTCATGCATACCTTTGCTTCCCATCTACAAGCAAACCTCAACAAAATTTTCTCAAAAAAATATTTTTAAAGGAGTTCTTTAGCATTTATTAAAAAGGGGAGGAGCCAACTTACACTGGGCCAATCCGAGGAGGAAGTGGAAAGGGGCATCCAGAATTCAAACACAACGGCAGTTTCAACGAGAGTCATGGCAGGGAGAGGAGCAGCAAGGCAAAGAGCAGCAGGGTAGGTGAGTGAGGCCCGACTCTCCCTACAGTCTATGCTGGCCTCCATGCTGCCACTGGAGATCAGCCTGCAGGTCTCGGGGAGGCTTCTAATTAAGCCCACAGGCTGATCGCCAGGTCTCCCGGAGCCCTGCGGATCGATTTCTGGCCACCCTTGGAGCTCTGGGAAGCTTCTAATTAGGTCTGTGGCTGTATCTCCTGGCCTCCTGGAGCCCCACGGGTGGCCAGAAATCAATCCGCGGAGCTCTGGGAGGACTTCAGATTGGGCCTATTTAGAAGCCTCCCCGAGCCCCGTGGGTGTCCAGAAATCGATCCGCAGGCTCCAGGAGGCCTGGCGGTCCGCCTGTGGGCCTAATTACTTCAATTCAACTTCAACAATTTTTCTGTACAGTGAGAAGGAAAGCTTTAAATTTCAGGATAGAAAGTACAATAATTTAGAGTGGGAAGGATGTAGAATTATACAAAACCCGTGGCACAGTACAAGTACAAAAAGCTAGTCTTGAATATAAAATCAATTCTCTGATGAAGACTTGCAAGCCACAATGGATATAACCAATTTCAAAGATAAATATACGTAGCATTTTATTTATTTTTTATGCTCAAAAAGGCATGCAAAATGTTGAAGATAATTTTTAGCTAGGTAAGTAAAACATTCTCTTGATGTCTTTTAAACAAAACTGTACTCTTCAATCATTTGAAAACTTTAAAAAGTGATCATATATGACATCATACTTTATATGACAAGAGCCTATAATATTATACATAATTTTGAGCTATACTCAGTCAAGTAGGAAATGCTTTCATGGCTGTCAAACAAATTTATTTTGTGCCATATGGTGTGTGTGTGTGTGTGTGTGTATGTGTGTGTGTACGCATGTGCACGGCCATGCGCGCGTATATAATTTTAGAACCACAACAGCCATCACAATAGCTTAATTTAAATTTTTGGAAGTTTGAAAATGACCATTAAACAAACAAAAACAAATTAGTTTAGAGATTCTGAGAAATCATTGCATGCATAACCCAAATTTATAACAACTGTCCAATATTATATTCAGTTGCTGCTAAAGAGACAAAATTCCTTAACAGGAATGGCTCCTATATTCAGTCATCTTAATGTACTTTAATGGGCTCTTTGCACATCAAACACACCTTTTGTCTGGTCTGTATGTGGCTTGAATTGTTGCAGTCCAGGAAAAGATACAGCTTTTTAAGGTTCTGTACAAGTATGATGTATGTGTTTCTGCAGTCTCTGAGCTCCTCCCCCTCCTCTCCTCCAAAAATATTTGAAACACTTCACCGTGAATTAAGCCCAATTGTTAATTCATAGAAGACAGCAAAAAATTGTACAATCTGTCTTTTTAAGAGAAATGCCCCAATTTTGTGAAGGGACAATTGCTGAAGTCAGAAAGCATCATTTTTGTATTGTGGCATAGAACTTTGGACCAATATCAACAGAGAAGCTAGAATGGCTTATTTCCAAAGATGAGATTCTTCCATGGAAGCTTTTTTAAAATGTCCTTTTATGTCCTTTTGATAACCTTTTTCTTTACAGCAATTTTACTTTAGGTTTTGTTATGGTTTGAGTATGTTTTATATTACGGTCCTTATGTGTATGACAGAGAGTTAATCACTTTTTTCTTTTATGATATTTTGCATCTGGTTTTATTTATTGTAGACATCTTATTGCATTTTATCCTGTATAAGGAACTGAGAGTCTAAAGTGAATTTTATTACTGATTAATGACAATAGATAGCAAATAGGATTTCATAGAGACAAAAGAAATATACATTCCATTAATCAATTGCAAAGTTCTTCACTTAGAATATGGAAATAAAACTTATAGAGGTATAATGGAAGGTCTATCTGACTTGTGAAAATGATTTTAGAATACTGCTTGATTACCCCTCCTCCCAAGACAAATGCAATTTCAGGCCATACTTTTAGAAGTGTACTTTTTAAATGTTGGGAAATTGGTTGTGCTTGTAAATCATCAGTAGCACATTCAGGATGAAGATGTTTGCCATATCATCAGTTATGGTATCCTCCTGTGCCAGCTTTGAAGTTACAGAATATCTGTAGATATTTCATTAATCACAAATGCATATATATTCTTGTGAAGTAACAGGCAATGTGAGTGTGCCAGAAAGGTATATATACATACAGCTAGGTAGGAAAGAAAAAACAAGGTGGAAAATCCTTGGCAATGTTCCTTGCAACTTCCTTCTTTGCAAATAAAAGTAAAGTCAGGTTACTGGTACTCATTTGCTATCAATACAGTAAAGGTGCAATTTCTGATTCCATGAAAGGAATATGATTATGTCATGTCATACTTTTATTATAGATACACTTTTTATTATAGAGACTCCTTAGTATGTTGGTATCTAATCTCATCCATTTGATCTGACTTCTGTGTTGTATATTTTGTAAATTCTGCTGGTCACTGACTGAAGAAACATTACGGCTACTCCTACTCCTCAATTATTGCTACAGTTCCATTCTTTTCTTATCCTGTACTACTGACAGCCATATTATTAGTATAGAATAGCAAATTCCTCCCTTCTGTCCCCTTTTCAATGCAAACCATTTGTTTATTCTGTTCAAGATGCAATTACAACCAGTCAATCTGCAAATCCCGTTTCTCATATCTGGTTATTTATGTAGATGTTTTGTTGGCATTGTCACAGAATTTTGTGTCATTTTTTTTGTCATACCAGAACCTCTAGCAAGAGGAAGATGAATATTGCTGGTTGAGTATTATCAATCATGTTCATGATCTTTTCATTGAGTATTACTTTCACAATGAATCCTCCTGTTTCCGCCAGCAAAAACCCACTGCTTAATACACACCTGAAAAAGCATCTATTTATTGTCGAATAAATATAATATACCGTATTTTTTGCTCCATAAGACGCACCTGACCATAAGACGCACGGTGCCCAGAGGCCTCTAATTCGGACCGCGGGTGCGCAGAGATTGCTCCATGGGGCATTCCAAGGCCCGAAGATCGGCCTGGAGGCTGAATTGGAGCCTTCCCGGCGCCCTGCAGATCGATCTCCCGTGCTTTTTTGCAGTATTTGTCCCATTAGATGCACACACTCCCCCCCACACTTTTTTTTGGGGGGGAGTGCGTCTTATGGAGCGAAAAATACGGTACCTTTGAGCATCATGACAATAAGCTCAGAGAGCAACAATAACTCCAAAACCCTGAGGTACTTTCTATTGGAATGACAATCACATTGCCCTGACTGGCAGATTAATTCCTTTGGTAGTTTAATTTTTTTTCAGTACATTGCACCCTAGGTGTGTTTCCAAGGTATGGGCTAATTGGGAAGGATATTCCTATTGCAGTGGCAAGAGTAAAAACATAAGTGGAGGGAAGCCAGAGTACGTTTACTGTCTCTGGATATCCAGAGAGAATCCAGTCCTGATCTCATTGCATGCAAAAAGCAAGCTTGAGATTAAATTGTAAATCATACTTGATGTATCCTACCCAATAAAAGATTATCCATGTAAAGAAATACATAGATGCTTAATTATAGTACATAGCAATTAAGTACATAGATACTTATTTACTTACCTGTATGTAAGAGGAGAGCTAGAGTTCAATCTGAAGTAAGACTGGAGCAGAAAACCCCCCTCTAATATTCAGAATAACAGGTTGTTATCCAACATGAAAACAGTGTTTTCACAGTGTGACTAGAACTCTGCAGTGTAAAAAGTAGTGAGATTTGTATTTTTTCTGTACTTGAAATGGATAAGTTATGCCATCTTATCATACCTAATATTTCTGTTTGTTAGTAGGAATAAGGACAACTGATGAGAAACACAAAGCAGCACAATAATCAGAACTGGAAACCAAAAGAAATGCAGGAATGATAAAATTGCTAATATTTTGTCCATCTTTTATATGGAGCTCCATTGTTCATATTTCAGTAGTAGTCAGAGTCAATGTTTCACTGCTGCCTCTTTTTAATCTCTGGAACTCAAATTTATACTTCAACAGCTCTGTGCCTATGAGCTCCAGAAAATGTGAAACATGGTAAAGGAGTAACCACACCAGATCCAAAATCCTAGTACTGTACATTTCATGCTTTGCTCATAATGAAAGATTCTCAATTTATTTCAGAGAATAAGTGGATTTATTCTCTCAGTTAAATCAGATTCAGGCATAGGGAATAGTTGAAACATCAGTGTAAAAGAAAAAAATGCAATGGAATGAATGTAAAGAAAATCATGAAAAATATTTTGAGCAGCATACAAAGGCTTTAATTTAAGCCATAGGGTATACAGTAAGAAACTATCAAGTAGTTTTCATTGCTCAAAGGATCCTATTTCTTGGGGAAATATGAGAGGTAAATGAAACTGTTAATTAATCTCTTGAGGTAATTTTCACGGATCAGTTGCTTTAAATAATACTAATTAAATACAATGCTTTCTAAATTCACAGGTAAAGAAGCCTAAAATAGGAAGAAATTAATGACATATATGAAATTTGCTCTAGGTTCATTTTATTTTTGTAACACTTATGGAAATTTAGGCATGTCTTCAAAACTGACTGTGTTTGCCTTAATAACTTGATAATGTCCCATGTGCCACAAAGGTAGCAACAGCATTAAAATAAATCATCTTTGTTTGTGTTTTATTGGCTAGACAAACAGATTGCCTGGTTGGATTAAAAAAAAATCCATCCACTATTGAACCTCAGAGATCAGTACCAATCTGAGTAAAATATTTGAAAATAATGCTTATACATATTTAGTATAGCAGAAGTCATTTGGTTAAAACCCAGAGCCACAATTAATTAATTAATTTGTCTATGCAATGTGCTGGATTCAATTCCCAAAAATGAATATCCCTGAAGATATATTGCTTCAGAGCAATACACAACTCCTTAACACGTCTACATCTTTTCCTGAAATTGCATGGCAATGGCAAAAACTGTAACTTTTCTTTAAGGCATAAAACTGTTAGAACCTTTTTACAAGATCCTGAACTTGTTGTTAATAAGATTAAAATACTCATGAAGGCCCTAAAGCCTAATTATGTCATCAGGCTTCGGGTTTCAAAAGAACGGGAGATATGCTTAGATGGTTCCATTGCTAACCTGTCTATTTTTATTTTCTCTTCACCTAGGATTTGTATCTCTGTTTTTATAATATTTACTGTTAAATATCACTTGAAGCCAAGATTGCTAAACACAGACTGTCATACTTTGGTTATGTCATGAGAGCTGACTCACTCAAAAAGTCAATCATGCTGGCAGTGATAAGGGGGGAAAGGAGGAGGGGCCACCCTACTACCCAATGGCTGGACACTATAAAGTAGTGATCGCCAACCTGTGGGCCATGGACCACAGGTAGTCCATGAGAAAAGTTTGGTGGTCCATACAAAAATCTGGCAATTATTTGGATTTTTTTTGTATAACAGTATAGTTCCTGCTCCAAGCGGCACACAAGGCTGGGCTGCCTCCAGGCCCCAGAATTCACTAAAGCGCTTCCAAAGCATCTCTCAGCTGACCGAAAGCGTGCAAATTCTGAGCCTCAGAGTTTCCAGCCCAGCCCAGCCCAATACATGAGGTAAGAGGCGTCAGTGGATAGGAGGGCGGGGGAGCTGAGTTTTATTTGAGGCGTGCGGGGGATTTGGACAGTTAAAGCTGCCCCGGGAACTGCCCCGGCCTGCCAAAGAACGCAGGCAATGGTGGTGGTGGGGAACAGTTCCGGCCCGACGAAGAACGCAGGCAGCGGCAGGGGAGGGAAACTGCTCTGGTCTATCGAAGAATGTAGGTGGTGGCGGTGGGGAAACTGCTCCAGCCCGCCAAAGAATGCAGGTGGTGGTGGTAGGGGGAAACTGCTCCAACCCACTGAAGAACACAGGTGGTGGCAGCGGGGGGATACTACTCCAGCCCGCCGAAGAACGCAGGTGCGTGTCTGTTCTTGACTTCTCCACCTTCTGCTGCCAGGCAAGTGAGCCAGTCTGTCCAAATCTTCCTCCTCTGCCTGCTACAGCATGTACCCTGCAAAGCCTCTGATCTGCTTCCCATCCACCCCTGCAAGGCCCGTGCTGTAGCAGGCAGAGGAGGAGGAAGAGTTGGGCAGATTCACTCACCCATCTGAGCTTGCAATGGTCCTGGCATGGATTCGGGTTCTATGTGGCCTCCAATCTGCTTCCCATCCTCCCTTGCAGGGCCTGTGCTATAGCGGGCAGAGGAGGAAGAGTTGGGTAGACTGGCCCGCCAGACCGTTATTGAGGTGCAGATTATGAACTCAATGATTCCTCTGTAGAACTGAGTCAGCAGTTCCTTGGGTAATTCTGAGTTTTCTGAGTTGTCTCAGAAAGGGGAGAGGAGGAAAGGGAAGCTCTTTCAGCTGGGAGGCTTTGCTTTCCCCTCCCTCAGCTGTTCCATGCACCACCCGAGGCGACCCCGCCCGCG